>OU015743.1:698414-712914 GCA_907169655.1 Acomys percivali | reverse complement strand
GTGTGTGTGTGTGTGTGTGTGTGTGTGTGTGTGTGTGTGTGTGTGTACTGCTCAGAAATGAACCCAAGATTTTTTGCATGCTCAAGTGCTCTGTCACCTCCCCACACCCCTGCGTCCTCAACTTATCTCTGATTTTTGTATAGGTGTGCTATCAGCACCAGTTGATCCAAAATTGGTAGTTGATTTATGCATTATTTCAGAAATGTTTAATTATAAATTTACTTACTGAGGACTTTAGGTCTTAGTTTAGCTGAATTTTTTAAAAACAACCTGGGTTGTTTTCTGTGCTTTGAAAATAATTTTGATACTTTCCTTCTTTCGTGAAATATATCCTCCTTTCTTCTTTACAACAATCTACAGATCATGTAAGCAGATCTATTTTCACTGATGGTCACGTTTTTTTTCTTGGAAGCCTCTATAGTTCACACACTTACATTCTCAGTATTGGGAGGCTGAGATGGGAGGACTATGAGTTCGAGAACAGCCTGAATTACATATGAAATCTAGGCCATCCCGAACTGTATATTAAGACACTATGAAAGAGAAGAGAGACAGAGCAGAGAAAGAGAAAGACTGACAAAGAGAGAGACACACAGAGAAAATACGAAAGAATATAAATGACAATCGGTTTTGTTTTCCCAACAAAACTGGTTATAGAAACATGGACTTATGAACCAACTTATTTTTATTTTAATAAATAAAAGATGATGAACAAACATCTTAGACACATCTTATAACCCTCAAACTAAAAGATTTTGATGCCTTGAGAAAATATGAACTCTGGTACACAAAACCAATGTGGGAACAGTTAAAGACCAAAAAATTTTACATTAATTGCAGATGTAAAAACAATGCTGTGGTCTTTGTTTTCTTCCAGTATGGCAGATGTGTATTGTTTTATCATTCCAATTTTGTTCCTGAACATGGAGTTAGTGATTCTTAACATGTTTTATAATATTTTAAAAGAAAATATTTACTTTTTTGTGTCTTTGCCTGTATGCATGTATGTGAACCAGATGAGTGACTGGTGCCCATGAAGGGTGGAAAGAAACACTGGATACCTTGGAACTGTAGTAAAAGAGCCCCCACGTCATTACTGAGAACCAATCTTTAGTCATCTGAAAAAGCAGCACATATTCCTGCCTGCTGAGATATTTCTCCACCCCCTTGTTTTATTATTTTAGATGAAGCCTATTTCCCCATGAATACTCCTAATTACAAAACATAAAACTAAAATAAGCCACATATTTGTTTCCCTCATGATTAATCCCTCAACCAACATTTTGAGGGATTAATCATATTTTCAAAGTAATATTACATTATTAAAAACCATTTCTTCAACTCTATCCCTTATAGAGTTAATTCTTTTGGCTATTTTCTCATAAAGACATGCTAAAAGAAATGAGATCTTAGATAAATGCATTTTAATTGCCTTAAATCTAGAGGTAATGAAAGAACAGAATTCTGGAGATGCCTAGATATTATACTGGGGATACCTCAGAATTCTAGTGGTGTCTCTTTGCTGAGTCACCAGCAAAAAAGTATGGAATACCAACGGTATTGTACAATGCTTCTCTGTGATGAACTGTAGGTACTTTTCCATAGGAAAAAAAATGGTCTTATGTACATTAAATTTCACAATGAACTTCCATTTACTGCAAAAGCTATGGGACAAACTGACAAACAAATGTTTGAGCAAGAGGATTGTTAAATTTCAGCAACTTGCACAGAATGGCAGAGGCAAGCTATAGCAACCCAGTTCTGATAGGCTATTAGAGGCCCAGAGGTTTTAGGATGGAACATGAAACATCTCCAGGTACAGATCTAAAAGCAGCTTAGATACTTACATGGAGCACAGGACACGATGAAAGCATAGTGGAAAAAAGGTAACAAGTTATATAAGTGAGAAATAAGTGTGATGAACAGTTGTCCCTTTTTGTCATATGTCTGCATCTATATGCAAGTTCAAATGTACTTTGTTCTTTTATGTGTTTTTCATGTGAGAAGGTGAATTATCTATCACAGTATTGTGGACCTTACATTACAGTATTTAATTTACAGGATCTGGATGAGTGGATCAGACATCATCCATGGACGTCAGACTGCACTACCTCTTCTGGAACAAAAAGGCAAGTACAACTTCTGTGCCACTCAAAACAGTTGTGACACATTCAGTAGGACTTTGGTTTGTCTTTGTGTCTACTTGGAGATGACAGCTTATAGAAAGATGCAGAACAGGAGTGTTGAATTGCAAAGGATTTTGCTAACAAATTTTATGCACCATCTGGGTTCAGTTAAAGTGGTCAGTTATTAGGTCAAACCAACAACCGAGATGATATTGTGTAGGTAATGTTATTTAGACATCACAAACATTTACCTGCAGTTGACTTCATCTAAAACAGATCACTCTGTGTGACATGGCTGAGTCTCATCCAGTTTATCCAAAGAAAATGAGTGTCTAGTTCCATACATTTGCCTGCAAATTTCAAATTTTCCTTTTTTAAATAGCTGAGTAGTATTCTATTGTGTAAATGTATCACACTTTCTTTATCCATTCTTCAATTGAGGAACATCTAGGTTATTTCCAAACTCTGGCTATTTCAAATAAGGCTCCTATGAACACAGTTGAGCAAATGTCCTTGTTGTATGGTAGAGCGTCTTTCAATATATGCCCAGGAGTGGTATGGCTTGCTTTTGAGGTAGAACTATTCTTAATTTTCTGAGAAATTGGCCGATTGATTTCCAAAGTGGTTGTACAAGTTTGCACTCCCACTATCAATGAAGGGGTGTTCCCCTTTCCCCACATCCTTGCCAACATGTGCTGTCACTTGAGTTTTTTTAACTAAACATTTTTATTTTTTACATATACATTTATATTATTAAACATATATACAATAAACTACCTATAGCAAGAAGAACCATGACACAATCAGTTATTATATAAATGTTAAAATGTTTTGGCTATTTGTATTTGACAGCCTTGAAGAAAACATCTTTCCTATCTTGGTGCATCTAAAATTCTGAATGTAAATCAATATCTATCATATCTTGTTATTATCAACTTAAAACATCTATCTAGACCTAAAAACATCTTAACCCCTAAGCAACTAAGCTTAATTGTAAAGCTAAACTGTCTGGTCCTCCACGGCATCAGAGACTTGAGAAGAAATAAAATTGATTACCTGAGTATACTGGGAGTTCAGCTTAGTAGCTTCCCAAATGGGAAGGTGACAGAGACAGTTTCCTACCTGAATAGTCACCCCAAACTCTCTATAACATTGGAGCATCATCTTCAGCCTTTTGGCTCAATATATCTGACAGACATATTTGTGAGGCAGGAACTATTGAGGACTTCCTTACCCTGTCTTGGCAGAGTTTGGCCATCAACTCTGATTGCATCCAAGCTTGCCCTTTTTTAGGCAGAGTTTTGTCTGTGGTAGAAACAAGGATATTTTGCCCAGTGGCTTGTTTGTCACATTTGAAGCCATCTCCATAAGGAGGTTCTTTGATGCTCATCATCCTCTTTGAGGTAGGCTGGGGATTGCCAGGAGTTAACCTGTCTCATTGTTAGTGAATCTTTAAAATAATAAAAACATTTTAAATGCCATATTCTATATATCTCTGAGGTTTTTGAAGACCTTGTATAACTATTTTACCTATCTTTCTATAAAATCATATCTTTCTGTTAACCTAAGATATATATTCTTGTGATAAAAATAGACTAGTAATTGATATGACCATGATTTGATCAACTAACAATTAACTTGTATAACTTATTTATCCTAAACAGCCTGCAATATCACTTTCAAAGTATTGGAAGTAAACATTGTATTTAATTGAGTTATATGGGTACAATACTTCATATTAGAGTAGAAATATATATAATGTGTGTGAAGAATAATCTTACATTTGAACTCTATAACATTGTATCCAAAATTATACTTAATTTGCATCTATATGCAAAATTCTATACCAGTGACTTTAAAATAACCTTGTGAGTAACAATTGAGGCATTAAATTGAGGAATAGATTCACTAATCTTCTTTTTGTGCTATCTTCCCTATGTATTTCTCTATTCGTCCTTCTTTCTTTTCAACCCCTATCTCCAAACCTAAGAATGGGAGATAATGGAAAGAGAGACATCGCTGAGTCCAACCTTGTTTTCTCTCTAAATAAAACCAATAGTAACTCATAACTAACTCCTATTGAAAATAATTCTCTATAGCCCAAGAAAGCAATCAAAAGCCTATCAGACTCCTCCTTAAAGGAAATGGTTTCTTAAGGTTTCTTTATTTTTTATCTTAGCCTTTCTGATAGGTTTAAGATGGAAGCTCAGAGTTGTTTTGATTTGCATTTCTTTGATAACTAGGGATGGTGAGCATTTCCTTAACTGTTTCTTGGCCACTGTTGAGAGTTCTCTGTTTAGTTCTATACCCCAATATTAATTGGATTGTTTGGTTTGTTTGGTGTTTAATTTCTTGAGTTCTTTATGTATTTTGGCTATTAACTCTCAGGTAGATGTAGGGTTGGTAAAGATCTTTTCCAGCGAGGTAACCTAGACTCACAAAGACACGCATGGTATATCCTCACTTACAAACAGATTTTAGCCAAACAATAGAGGACAACCACACTACAATACACAGACCTAAATAAACTAAATAACAAGGAGGACCCTAGGAAGAATGCTTAATTCTCATTGAGAAGGGCATATAAAATAGACCACAGGAAGCAGTTGAAGAAAAGAAACAGAACAGAAGCCTACCATAAAGGTCCTCTGAAAGACTCCACCCAGCAGGGGATCGAAGCCGAATCTGAGACATGCAGCCAAACTACAGAGTACAACTCAGGGAGTCCTATGGAAGAGTTGGGAAATAAAGGGACCTGGAGGGAGTCAGGAGCTCCACAAGGAGGCCAATGGAGCCAAAAAATAAAAAATAAAAATCCCAGCGGGAGCGAGGGGAATGCTGCAGAAACGGATGCACCAACCAAAGACCATGCATGGTGAGGTCCTTGACCCTCTGCTCAGATATAGTAGATAGGCAGCACAGTCTCCTTGTGGGTCCCATAATATGGGAAGTAGGGACTACTCCTGTCATGGACTCTGGCTCCCACATGTTGATCACTCTCCCCTAGCGGGGTGTCTTGCCAGGCCACAGAGGAAGAGGATATAGGCCTTCTAGATGAGACTTGATAGGCTGAGGTCAGATGTTAGGGGAGGAGGGCTCCCCTTTCTGAGGACTAAAGGAGGGAAGGAGGGAGCGGGTATGAGAGGAGGGGTGGGATCAGGAGGTGAGGAGGGAGGGGGCTACAATTGGGATGTAAAGTGAACAAATTGAAACTAGAAGAAAAAAAATTTAAATGAATATCTTCATTAAGACTGCAGCACTAATATTCTACAGAAGTTTCTAACATGCTGACCTTGCATTGAAGACTTGGAATTCTAGATTAAATCAACCAAATTCTCAGGTCCTAGGAGGAAATAGTTCCATTCAGAGTAAACGGCTGTACAACAATAGTAATCAACCATCATGAATGTCCCAATATTTATTCTAGAAAACTTGATAAATGAAAATACTCAATACAAAGTCAATTTGCTTTCTCTGTCCAACCACTTCTACAAACAGAACGATGGAAATGTGAGGTAAAACTATGTGACTACACTCCCACTCATACTGTATTTTAAATAAAACAGAAGCAAAGGAATGATTACTTCTATTACCCATAATATAGTTAACTGAAAATGTTAAGGCTTTTGAATTTTCTAGACATTGTAGGTTACAGCCCTTTACTCTGTCAGTGATTTCTTTCATTTTCTTTCTTTCTTTCTTTCTTTCTTTCTTTCTTTCTTTCTTTTTTTTGATGCACATTTCAACATAACACACACTTCAACATAAAGGTTATTTCTCAACACTTTCCTTAAATGTCTAGTTTTCTTTGTTCCTTTCTTGATCATATCTGTAGATTTTTTTCCATCAAGTAATTCTTAGAAAATAGCTAAAGTCGAGTGAACTGTTAGAGAAATTGTAGGTAAGAGAAGGGTCTCTGCAGGTTGGGAAAACAGTAAACTGTATTCAAGAAGAAGCTTTGTGGATATTTGCTCCATTCCGTAAGTGGCCACTTTGCTCTGTGAATGACTTCTTTTGTGGTGCAGGAGCTTTTCAGTGTGGTATAACCCATTCTGCTCTGGCTTTTGTTACTGTGCTTTCATATAAAAGAAAAAAACTTTGTCCAACCTAAAGTCATACGACTTCCCCCCTCAGTACAACCTAGTGGTGATATTGTTTCAGCTCATTAGACTTTTCATACACCTAACTGGATTTGTATGTAGAATAAGCAATGTGGGTCTAACTACATTTCTCTGCAGGTAGATACCTAGTTTTCCCTGCAACTTTAATTAAGACTGCCTTTCTCTTGAGACTTTGTTACAAAGCAGCTCACACTACAAACACATGCATTGATTCCTGTGTTTATTATTATGCCAATAGCATGCTCTTTTAGCTACTATCATTTTTTAGTATATTTTAAACAAAAATAAACAAAAGAATGGACCAAATGATTGATGACATGAAAACCAAGGTCCAAATCCTGTAGAGAAATCCAGCTGAACCTACTCACCTAGGAATGGTACAATCTTGGTGGAGGTCTTCCCGAGCCACAAGAGAGAATCAGTGTCGGGCTGACTGAAGGACAGGAAAATCAAGCAAGGCTGTGGTAGCACACAATAGTGGTGTTGAACGAATAAGCTACAATGAATACTGGTTGTAGAGACAAAGCCCGGGTAAATAAAAATGATCGATCCCAAAGTTACCAACACAAGTACAAGCACAATACCAGTTTACAGTCAATTAGAAAATATTAAGGGAAAGCTGCAAAGTGAAGCATACATTTGCAGTTAGTTATATAGCACAAGGATTTAGTTGTTTCAAAATCCTTTTTCTGTTTAAGATACTATATTTAGATAGTCATGTGGGAATTGCAGGATGGCAGCAAAGAGCTCTGTGTCCTGGAAAACCCAGAGAAGGCAATCCCTCACAAGTGCGTCTCTTCCCTCAGAAGTACTGTACAGCTACTGGACACATACTTATCCCAAATAGTTGTTTTCTTTGGTCTTTTACACCCATCCCTCTCTTCCTTCTCTCGTCCATTCAGTTATTTTCTTCTTCAGCTCACTAAGCATTTGTAAAATGTATCAGTTCCCCAGAGTATAGCATTTTGTCTCATTGATAAGATTCATTGTGTGAGTTTTCCTGATGCCATCTAAGTGGACACTGATAAACCTTATCAGAAACATTTCTCAGAGCACATTTTAGGGAAGATAATTTCTGGGAAAAGGGAGAGTCTACTTCCTCCATGCTGTGGAGTGTTCCAGTAAGGCTCTGTAAAGAAGAGCTGTTTATGGAGAAGTACTATGATTTTCTGGATTTTTTTCTCCAGATGATGCTACAATCTAGTTTAATTTTCACATCTACATATTGTCAACTAAAACATCAGTTTTCTGTGGTTTATCCATAGAATCCAGATATTTCTGGAAACATTCCACCTTATATAAATTGCATATTAGGATATGTAATTCTCTTCTTAGTGTGGTTATGCTATTTATTATCTACTTAATTTCAATGAAAAAGAAGACTTCAATGTTTTTTTAGATCTCTAAATATATTTGTGTTTTAGCAAAGCTAAGGAAGAAAGGGTGATATAATTTTGTATAATTATTTTGAGACCCATGACTGGATTAACCAATGATAAGTTATGATAACAAAATACTCTAGACAACTCATTTTAAGGAATACTTTGTTAAGCTCACAGTTTTGTTGGTCCAAAGGCATTGGCATTCATTTTGTCCTAGTAGAAGCTGTGAGTGGTGGCAGATCATGGTAAGCCTGCTCAGAGGAGAAAATCGTGGCTGAGAGTGTGACACAGAGATAGAAAGGAAGTCAGGAAGGCAGACAGGAAGACAGACAGACACAGAGAGAGAAAGAGATGGGGGAAGAGAGAGAGAAAGGGAGATGAATGGGAGAGGGAGAGAGACAAAAACATCCAACGAGAGTCAAATAAATACAGGCAGATGGAAATACCCAAATCACACTCTCTTTTCCAGTGTTCATCCCCAGTAAACAAAGGACTTTCCAAGCTCTACCTCCTAATGGTTCTTCAACATCCCAGTAGCATCACCATATAGACCAAGTCCTCAATCCTGGGCCTTAGAGGGACTAATATCCAAACCATAGTAATGTCCTAGAGACTTGCCTTTTAAAATGTAGTTGCTTCCATATTTAATACCTAAGCTGCTCTTTCCCATACTTGAAAAGCTTCCCTGTCTATCCCTTTGTTGACACATTCTTTCTTTCTAAAGCATATAGTCTTTGGCAACCAGCCTCCAATACCATATCTACTATCCATTTTTAGCTATTGGCATTGAAAATATTCTTCAAAATCTCCATTCCACCTCTCCCTGAGCTGCTCTTTCTCTCCACCTAAAGCTGAACTCTCACTCCTGTCTACCCTTGAACTCCTTAATTCTTTTCCTTTTATAGTATTGATCGTAGAACTTGTCCCTTATATTTTTCTGATCAGTTTGTATCTCGGTGTATCTGAACAGTGGATAGAAATGTCTTTTTTATGTTTTAAGCCTGTTATTGACAGAAAAATGTGAGTACAGATATTGTCACTGGCAAATCTGAGTATAACTCTTAAGAGTTTTATGTTTTAAGTTCTTTAAATACTACAACAATATCTTATTGGTCTTGTGAGAAAGCTGTGGGTATGTGATGAGTACTCTCAAAGAATAAATATAAATTATCTTAATACAAATTTTCTGAAGGGAAAATTTCAAGTTCCCTTAGAACATTGCTATTCATAGAACAAAATTAGAAATTTATCATGTTTTCCTTATTTGTCAGTGATTGTAACATACTACTGTACTACTACAACTAATTATAACATTAGCAAACACTTTTATAATGTGTACCATTCTGAATGATATTTATACGTTAGCTGGCTCATTTTGTATAACAATGCTGTCATGTTGTTATATGTGATATTCTTATCTTGTAAAAATTAAGGAAAAATTAGTTATGTCATTTCTTAAAGAGCATATATATATATATATGTTAGACAGACAATGATAGATAGATGATAAATAGATGATAGACAGATAGACAGATAGATGATAGATTGATAAACAGTACGTAGATTGTGTTCTTAATCATGTGAGTATTCATACTAACCAGGAATAGTTTTGCTTAATTTATTTGAGTATTCTAGTTAATGATAAATTCCCAGCAGCCAAGAACAACAGATAGGACCAGCATTTAACTATGACTGTCATTACAGAAAATAAAGAATGAATATCTGAGAATTTTTACATGCATTGAATGGTCCTATGGCCAACTACTTTCAAACTTTAAAGAAATATTTTTCACTAACTCGGTTACTCTCCAAACTGGGTGTTCTTGAGAGCACACACACACACACACACACACACACACACACACACACACATACACATGCACACACACACGCACACACACACATTCAGCCTCAGTCAAGAACATTATATGGTCTTACATTCCATGTTATCAGTGTATTGGATTCTAAATCAGTAAGCTTACCTATCATAATATATTTCAGAGTTATAACTGAAAATTCCAAAGCTTAAAGAAAATGAAGTTGGGTTTCTCTCACTGTAACTTTATCCTCTACATCCTGAATATAGCTTTTATAGTGATGAACACAGGGGAGGGGTGAATATCATTTCACAGTGTCAGCCCATTAGTTTCAATTATTTCAAAATCTAGTCACTTTCTACACTTACCATTAGTCTGTTAAATGGTGGCAAATTCTAATTAGAGGCTATTATACTAAACACAACTGAAGCATATTAGAAAAATACTTAGCCCAAGGCCATGCTTATTGAAACAAAGACTGCTTTTTATTAATATTAATATTTTAGTCTATGTGTATAGGTCACTGATTAGTGAGTAGCATTTTACTCACTATGCATATACATATGACATATTCATATGTCATAATGTAATTTTTAACCAATCTCCGCTCTGGGTATTGGGAGTAGTAAGCCTGGGAAAATGCAGTGCAAGGAACATAGGTAATTTTAAAAATCACCCTTTCTCCCCCCAAAAAACACCCAATACTTCGTAAGCACCAGAAATAGCACGTTAACATGAACAAGCAATCCTTCTGTTTTAAAGAAATTAAAAAGTTTATTAGCAAAATCATTCAAAGTTCTATTATGAAGCTGCTTGTGTATCCACTTGGCTCACACCCTTGTGGTTAGATTTCATCACTCAAGACAGTAGATCTATTTTTTTTTTTCGGTGTTTTTCCATTGCTTCACATAAGAGTTTTGAAAATATTTTGTCAGAGTTATTGACATCTTTCTACATGCATATAATTATTTAGACTTATATTTGAATTAGTAAATGACTCATTTTTTAATTAACGGCTTTGGTATGTATGAGAAACATCCAGTGGGTCCTAGAAACCTACAAGTAGAACATTATGATAGGTAGATTTGGGCCAAGGGGTCCCGCTCAAACTAAGGCACTAGCCAAGGACAATACAGGCGGTAAAATTTAAACCCCTACCCTGATCTAGCCCATGGACAGAACAGTCTCCACACTTGAGTGGAGAGAGGGATTTGACTTTCTCATGTACTCTGGTGCCTCACATTTGACTATGTCCCCTGGAGGGGGAGACCTGGTGGCACTCAGAGGAAGGACAGCAGGTCACTGAGAAGAGACTTGATACCCTATGAGCATATACAGAGGGAGGTAATCTCTCTAAGGAACAGTCATAGGGGAGGGGAATAAGGAGAAAATGGGAGGGAGGGGAGAATGGGAGGATACAAGGGATGGGATGACCATAGAGATGTAACAAGAATAAATTAATAAAATATATATATAAAGAGTGAAAAAGAAAAAGAAAGAGCCATAGATGTTATTATACACGCCCCCATCTTTAAATCTTCACTTTTAGAAAGATTCTGTATGGGGAGAGTTTTTCACAGCTTTTAAAAATGTTTTTTTAATTATTATTGTCCATATCTTCTACTTCTGTGGAAGATTATTCAAATAAAACTAGACATAGCCATTGTATTTTTTTTCTCTCTTAAATCTTTCAACACTGTGAATCAAGCATTGTTTTCCACCCAAATGGCTCTCTCCTCTCTCCCTCTTCCCTCCCCCTCCTCCTCTCCCTCTTCCCTCCCCCTCCTCCTCTCCCTCTTCCCTCCCCCTCCTCCTCTCCCTCTCCCTCTTCCCTCCTCCTCTCCCTCTCCCTCTTCCCTCCCCGTCCTCCTCTCCCTCTCCCTCTTCCCTCCCCCTCCTCCTCTCCCTCTTCCCTTCCCCTCCTCCTCTCCCTCTCCCTCTTCCCTGCTCTCTGTGCATGTGTGTGCATGTATGTGTGGACGTGAATTTGATATTTTTGTGATGTGATTTTTTTGTGATAGTTGTAACAAGAGGGGAAAGGAATTGCCGAAGACCCTCAGGAATTCAGGGCCTAGAAAACCTTGAGTGGTTCAGCCTTTGTTATTAAATCTGGAATTTGCTGTAGGCTTACTGAAACCTTCAAGTATGTCATGAAGAAGATAATAATACCGGTAAGAAGAGCCACTAGAAATTACATATAAAGCCGACCATCTGGCCGACTCTGCAGAAACAGAATCACTGTCTCAAAAGCATGTCTCCTTTCAAAGGGACATAACCCAGAAAATTGGTTATTGTGTATGAAAAATGAAAAGACAAATACACTGATGCTTCGCCTTTTCTTCCCTCCCTCTTAGCCTTAGCACAAGGAACAAATACTTACTGAATCCCTGTTATGTGTTCAGTCACAGCAATAAATAAGACATAGACCCTGACCTGGGCTTTTCAGTCTTGTATGATAGCCATGTGTGTCTTGGGCCTCCTAGTCCACTGTAAGACTGAGAAGCAAGCCTTCTGGTACCTTAATACAGCCTTGTGTGTTTTGTGCCACCCCATATACATAATGTAACCAGTACGTTGTTTAACAGTTTGATGGCATCTCCAAACACCCATCTGTGCAACTCAGAAACTTCAGTGAACTAAATTCATATTTTCCCCATGTCCTCTCACATTCAATTAATAAATTGATCCAGTCAGTCTTACCTTCTAATTAGCACTCAGCCATCTCTCTCACTCTATGTTTGCTCTGCCGTTTCCCCTGTTCAAGTCAAGTAATTTATCATGTCGACTAATTAGCATTGTTAAAGCCTGTTTATGTCTAATCCATCTGCCTCACTGTGAGATGAGTGCTTCATCAAAATTGCAGAAAGGATATTAGGTTTTACTTTAAAGTTTTAGATGAGATGTTACTATGACTTCAAACTAGCAGCCTTTCTGCTCCAGCATCCTGACTGTTAGGACTATGGGCACATACCCCCATGGCCTGTATGATGTAAACCTTTGGTAAAGTTTAATCTTTCTTTTTCTACATGGGACTCCCCTTTGTCTAACCTCAGCAGCCCCCTCTCTCCATTTCCCACACACATTCACATGTAACTGAACTCCAGATTGTTCCAGATTGTTCCAGAAGCAAAGGCACCTTTACTCACACAGAGTCTGTCAATGGTTAGTGTTGGCTGACAACTTGACAGAAGCAATAATAACATGGAAGGTGGACCTCTGTGCATGTCTGTGTGGAGTTCTCTTGATAACACTGACTGAGACGGGAAGACCTTCCCACTGTGGGTGTCACCATATCCTCTATTCAGGGCACGCTGGGCTGAATAAGAATGGAGATAAGGATCCGGGCACTGTTCACGCTCTCTTCTGACTACACATGTAACATGGCCAGCTGCTTCAAGCTCCTGCTGCCTAGACTTCCCTGCTATGGTGAGCTACCTCCATGTAAGATCCGTTTAAAGGCAGCTCCTCTAAGGTACTTTTACTTGGGATATTTTATCACAGCAACAAGAAATGAAACTTAAAGAGAACAATAGCAGGAATTGTCTCCTCTGCTTAAAACAATTGCCAACTATTTCCTGGGAAAGCTTTTGCTTCTTTTGATTAAAATATTTTAATTTTAGGCAATTCTAGATTAGATTAGAAATCAGCTTGACATCAAAGATTGTAAAATATTATGATCTGTAATATTGTATCTTAAAAAATGAATTTTCTTCTATAAATCTATTTTTACATCCTATTCATTAAAACCACTAAATATACCTGGGAAAAACTACTAAATACACAAAGCTATTATTTTTATTTAACTTATACATCTTTTTTTTTTTTTTTTGGCTAGACAGTTACAGTAACATGGTTCGTAATATCAGTGAATTTGTTCAGTGTCATTATGATATTAAAAATAAAAGCATGTTACTCTGAGGGCACTGACTGCTCTTCCAGCAGATCTGGATTCAAAACCCAGCACCCAGGTAGCAGCTCACAACTGTCTGCAACTCCAAGACCTGAAACTCTCACGTAGCCATGAATGTAGACAAAACACCAATGCATATAAAATAAAGGTAAATAAATAAAAAGGTTTAAGTTAGCACAAAAAGCAATGAGTGAGTTGTAAACAAATCAGTTGTGACTTTGCTCCACAACTCTAACATTTCATCAGTTGTGCTTTTCTTTAATGGTCTCTGCTGCAAAGAAGCATCTCCTTGACAGTGGGTGGGAACTACAATCATCTGTGGGAATAGGGATAGATATTTAAAACGTAGCTAGGGGTTATCCTGGTTTATGTCTATAACACAACTACACATAGGGTTCAAATCACTGTGGAAGAGGAGATGGAAAGATTGTAAAAGACAAAGAAACAAAAATTGTCTATAAGATTGTATCTCCTGAAAACATCAGAAGTTACACGTGAAGTCTCACCAACATGATGGTCTAAACATGATGTGGAGACAGACACCACCAATAAACATGCTAACATCAAGGGGGAGAGCTCTCGAAGTCTCAACCTTCGACAAAGAACTACAAGTCAGCTAAGGAATGGGAGCACAGGGAAAAGTAGTATTCCCCTGGGAAGAGCACCAGCTGGTTATACACTAACAGATGGTCATCCTTGAAAACACATTATACAAACTGATCAGGTTGTATTTATGTATTTAGGAATACACACACACACACACACACACACACACACACACACACACACATACACACACCAACAATTTTTTAAAAGAGGCCATGGATTTGAAAGAACACATGAGTTGGTACATAAGAGAGTTTGGAGTGAAGAAAGGTCAAGGATAAGTGATGTAAGTATATTAAATTTCAATATGTATATGTATATGTAATGGCATTCTCATGCAGTTTTATTGGTCCCTTGCCCCCTTAGCCCTTTCATCCCCTTTCTGCTCTCTTTACCTTCAATATTCTTCTTCAAGGTTCATCACATATATTCTATTTTCCTCTTTTCTATGCTCTGTCAATATCCCATATCCCGTGTCTAGTTTCACCTTCCTCTCTCTCTCTCTCTCTCTCTCTCTCTCTCTCTCTCTCTCTCTCTC
>OU015743.1:671332-683838 GCA_907169655.1 Acomys percivali | reverse complement strand
AGAGAGAGAGAGAGAGAGAGAGAGAGAGAGAGAGAGAGAGAGAGAGATGTAGATAAATAAATATACATTTTAAAAAAGAGAAATTCCATTTCTAGTAAGTTTGAGACAAGAGAGGTTAAAAACCATAATAGGAATGCACAGTTCCCATGAAATGATTGGTGATTGAGAATCCAGAGACATCCCCTTAAATGTGTAAATAGAAATAAAATTGGTTAAAGTGATGTTATAAAATTGTTAGTTTTTTCTTGTTTGAGAATTTTATATGTGCATACAATGTGTTTAAATCACATCTGTCCTCATATCCCCTCATTCCAACTCTTCTAAAACTTACATTACTATTCTTCCATTCAAACTTTGTGTCCTCTTCTTTTTTAACCCATTGAGTTGACTTTACGCTGCTAGTATGTGCTTGGGAACAAGGGTGCATCAGTGGAGAATCGATGAAAAATCAGGGTCCAGTCTTTCCCATCTCCAGTAGCCATCAGCTGCAATAGTGCCTCAGCTAAGGGTGGGACTTTATGAGCCTCTCCTCATTTTTACTTGAATTTTAATGGTTTAACTTTGTGCAGATATTATATGTGCAATCAAAGCTGCTACTGAGAGGTTTTGCATGCAACATCTGTGTCATGTTCAGAAAACAATATTTGCATCAGTACTCCCCAACCTCTGGATCTTATAATTTTTCCTCTTTTTCTACAATCATTCCTGAGCTTTCTTTGATGGAGTAAGTGTGTGAATGTGTGATATAGATTTTTTACTTACTGAGGACTCCATAGTCTTATTTTCTCTACTCTGACCAGTTATGAGTCTCCATATCAATAGCCATCTGCTAAAAAAGGTTCTTTGATGAGTGTTGAGAACTGTACCTATAAACCTGTGGGTATAAATAAATAAGGGTATGGGAAATTTACGGAGTTTGTTGTGAGATTATGTCTCCTAGGAATATCAAAAACTACACCCATAAATTTTGACCAACATGGCCTCTTAAGCATCAGGTTGACATGGATGGGGGAAGCCTAGAAGGCCTTAAGCTAGAAGAGAGCCACAGGTACCTAAGGGATGCTGTAAGCAGGAGAAATGGTATTCCCAAGGGAAGGACACACCAGTTGTTATCAAATACCACATGGTCAGCCTAGAAAACATAATACAAATAATATTATACAGAATGAAAATTTATGTGTATATGAATATATGCATGTAATAACAATTAATGAAAAAAGAGAGCATTAATTTGAAAGATGGCAAAAACGATATATGGGAGGTTTGGAGGGAAGAAAGGGAAAGGAAAATGTTGTAATTGTATTATAATCTCAAAAATAACAAATAATAAGTGTTTATAAGGCAGTTTAATGTTATGTTCATTTAGCAGAATTATGTAGTAGGCTCTCTGAAACCCAGGAATATCCCAGCCACAAGTTTTTGGCCCACTCAACAGTACCACACAGTAGCCTTTCCTTATGGAGTGGATTTTAAATTCAGTCAGAAAGTGGTTGTTTACCCCCAAATATTCATACCACTATTATACCTATGAGTTATTGTGAATAAAGCAAAAATAAACTTGGGTGAGAATGTAGTAGGATCTAAAATCCTTGGTTATATACCCAGAAGTGGTATAGCTGAGTCAAATGGTGCCCCATTTCCAGATCTTTGAAGAATTCCACATTAATTTCAACAGTGACCGCACCAGTGTGCATTCCTACCGAAAGTGAGTAAGAGTATCTTTCCCCCGCATCAGCCCCAGCATCATTGTCACTCTGTTGACCATGACCATTTGATTGAAATGGAATGAAATCTCAAAGTAGTTTTAATTTTCATTTCACTAATGGCTAAGACTGCTGAACATTAAACATCCTTTAGTCATTTTCATTTTTTCTTTTGAGAGTGATCAATTCCACAGTCCATTTTGAGTGGGTTGGTTGATTTGCTGGTGTTTAGTTTTTTGTGAGGTTTTTTTTTGTTTTGTACATTCTAGACACTACTTCTGTCTCAGATGTACAGCTGGCAAATATGTGTTTACTATTCTGTAGCCTTTCTCTTCACTCAAATGATGATGTCCTTTGCTGTACAGAATGTTTAGTTTTATGTAGTTCAACATGTCAATTTTTTTAATCTCAAAAAATGTCATTTTTCATATATCTGGTATCTTATTCAGAAAATTGTTTTTATGTCTAAAATTTGAAGCTTATTTCTCCTCTTTCCTATAGCTGAACCATTGTTGTGAGTTGTGTTGAGTTACTTGGTCCACTTGAGTTTGTGTATGGTGAGAGATAATGATCTAATTTAGTTATTCTATATGTAGTTATCTAGCTTGATCAGGGCCATTTGTTGAAGATAATGTCTTTTTTCACTATTCCTTTTTCACTTATTATCTAAAATTAGGTAGTTGTATTGTGAGTTTAAATCAGGCTCCTCTTTTCAGTTATACTGATCAATATGTCATTTTATGCCAGTACCATACTGTTTTTAATCACCACAGTTATGTTATATAGATTATATGTCAGGAATGATGATATCATCAGAAATGTTTTTCTCATTCAGTATTGTTTTGACTATTCAAGGTGTTTTATATTTTAACATGAATTTGAAGATTGCATTTTCATTTTCTGTGAAAAACTGTGTTGGAATTTTGATGAAGACTGCGTCGAATTTATAGATTGTTTTTAGTAGGATGACCATTTTTACAATATTAATCCTACCAAGTGTGTATTTAGAATTAGCCAGCTGGACTCAGCTTAGATGATCCCAATCTTGTTGGCAACATCCAGAGGATCCGAGTCGGGATCTAAAGGAATATATTCCTTCTTTTCTCCACCAGGCCTTCTCAGGGTGTTGACTTTGGCCACATCAGCGTCAGAGAATTTCTTCACTGCCTGTTTGATCCGGTGCTTGTTAGCCTGGACGTCCACAATGAACACTTGTGTGCTGTTGTCCTCTATCTTCTTCATTGTCGGGGTAAATTTAATGATGGCATAGTGCCTCTGAAGCAGCAAGGTCTCGGGCCGCTAGAAGGTGGGTGACGCGCGGATCTTCTTTTTCTCACTGTGGACACCATTCAGCACTGCGCCTTCTCGGCTTTTGAGGCCTTCACTTTGGCTTCAGCATTGGCACCCTTAGTCCTAGGGAATCAGCTGCATTAACCCTGAAAACCCCTCCCTACTGCCCAAAGTTTATAAATAAAGGCTAGCATGCTCCAGGGCTCTCTCTCTAGTTTTCTATTCCTCCACCATGACCATCTGGGAGTCCATTTATTCACCAGAGGCACAGCTGGATGCCCAGTGGTCAGGCATAGATGGTGAAACTGCTTTTGTAGCCACTGGGGTCTGCTCTATCATTGCCACTGGCTTGGTGTTGGCCTCCGGTGAAGCATTGCTGGGCCTATGTCTTGAGGGACCTACCTGCCAGCAGGTTTCTAATGTCTGCCGGCTTCCTCTGCTGCACCTAGCATAGCTGCTCAAACAAGGAGCTGTGACACTTTGGTACCATCACACGTTTGTGGGGTTCCCAAGTCTCCACTACTTTCTGAGAACTACAGTCTCATCCTAAACGAGCTAAACTCTAACACTTCATGAAAAGCTCATTTCCCACCTTCCCCAGAGAGACTGGGAACCTGGCCTAGTGCTCAGGCCATGAGCCTCACTGTAAGGGCTCTATGCTGCACCTGAGCAAGAACTGGGACCCTGAGACCTTTGATCTAGAGGTCTGGCTCTTCTCATCTGGAAGCTAACAGCACCTGGACTGACTCATGGGACATGGAAACCAGGCCAGCCTACTAGACACTGAATGACACTTGTATTTTTCTGTATTTCTTTAAGAGATTTATTCATTTCCTCTTCAAAAGCCTCTGTCATCTTTATAAGATTAGATTTAAGGTTTTCTTGAACTTTAGGCATGTTAGGGTATCCAAGTCTTCTTGTAGTAGGATACCTGGGTTCCAGTAGTGCCATATTGCTCTGGGTTTTGTTGGTTGTGTTCTTATACTGGCCTTTAGCCATCTGGTAGTCCCTGGTGTTGGCAGGCCTGATGGACCCTAGTGGTAGTGGGCCTCTGGGTTTTCAGGTAGAGCTGGTAGTCCCTGGTGGCTTTTAGGCATATCTGGGGCCAGGGAACTGGCTCCTAGAGGACATGGTGCAGACCACATCACTGCTGGGTTTGCTCAGAATGACCCAGCTGGTATTCCTTGATGGCTGCCAGCCTGGTATTCCTTGATGGCTGCCACCTCTGAGATTGCAGGTAGAGCTGGGGGATACACTCAAAAGATGCTTTATCATTCCACTAGGATATTTGCGCGACTCTGCTCATAGAAGCTTTATTCATAATGGCCAGAAACTGGAAACAACCTAGATGTCCCTAAATGAATAGTGATAAAGAAACTGTGGTATATTTACACAATGGAATACTATTTAGATATCAAAAACAAGGACAACATGCAATGTTCAAACAAATGGATAGAACTAGAAAAATTACTGAGTGAGGTAACCAAGACCCAGAAAGATATACGTGGTATGCACTCACTTATAATTGGATATTAGCCATAAAATACTGATTAACCTTGCCACAATCCATGTACCCAAAGAAACCAAAGAGGCCAAAGGGATGATGCTAAATGTCCCTCAGAACAGGAAATAAAATAGACCAAAGGGATGATGCTCAATGTCACTCAGAACAGGAAATAAAATAGACAGATGAAGTAGACTCAGGGAGGGGGCTGGATGGTAGAGGGGATGGAGAGGGTAATGGGGGCAGGGAAGTTGACTAGAAGAGAGAACAGAAATCGATGGGGGAGCATCTCTGGGACAGAGGAGGCTCACAGAAGTCTATGAGGGTGACCCTAGCTGAGAATTCTAGTAGTGGGGTTAAGGAGCCTGAAGTGGCCACCTCCTGGAGACAGATGGGACTTCAGTAGAGGGCAGGGGACACCATAAAACTGTTGGCCCAAAATTTGTCTTGCCTACAAAAAGTGTAAGGGTAAAGAGGGATCAGAGGTTGAGGGAATCATAACCAATGACTCGCCCAAATTGAGATCTGCCCCACGGGAGAGAGCCAACCCCTAGCACTATTAATGATATTCTGCCATGACTGCAGACAGGAACATAGCATCACTGTCTTCTGAAAAGCTTCATCCAGCAACAGATGGAAACAGATTCAGAAACCAAAAGCCAAACAATAAGCTGAACTTGAGTTTTGTGGAAGAAGTCAACTACACCACAAGAAAGCCTACAGAGTCAACTAACCTGGGCCCATCGAGGCTCACAGAGACTGAACCACTCACCAAAGAGCAAGCATGGACTTGACCTAGACTCCCTACTCATAGGTAGCAGATGTACAGTGTGGTCAATAGGTGGGTCCCCTAATAATGGGAATAGAGGCTGCCTCTAACTGTTACCGTGTCAGGCCCCAGTGGGAGAGGACGCACTTAGCCATGCTGCAACTTGATGTGCCAGGGTTGTTGATACCCCTTGGTGGCCTCCCTTTCTCTGATAAAATGGAGAGGAGAGAATCAGAGGAGGAGGTGTGAGGTTGAGACTGAAAGGAGAAAATAAAGGAGGTAGGATCAGACTATAAGATGATTAAATAAATAATTAATAAATGAAAACAAAAAGAAAGAAAGCAGTAAAATACAAATTATTGGAAGAAATAAATAAATCCCTCAAAGAACACCAGTAGAACACAAAGAAACGATAGGAGGAAATAAATTCCTTAAAGAAAAAAATAAACAGTTGACGGAAACAAGCAAAACTGCTCAAGACTTAAAAATAATTGTAGAAGTAATAAAACACAAACAGGGAATTCTGGAAATAAGAAACATAGGAATGCAAACAGAGCTACAGAGGCAAGATTCACTGACAGATTACAAGAGATGAGAAAATTTCAACCATTGAAGATACAATAGAAGAAAGGGTACCTTGGGCAAAGAAGATATTAAGTTTACAAAATCCCAACATAAAAGATCCGCAAAATCTGGGACACTATGAAAAGAACAAGCCTACTAATAATAGGAATAGAGGCCTAGAAAATATTTTCAACAAAATCATAGAAGAAAAGTTTTCTAACCTAAAGAAGGAGATTTCTATAAAGGTACAAGAAGATTACAGAACACCAAGTAGATTACACCAAAAAAGAAAGTCCCCTTGCCATATAATAATCAAAACAGTAAACATACCGAACAAAGAAAGATTATTAAAGCTGCAAGATAAAAATGCCAATTTTCATATACAGACAGACTTACTAGAATTACTCCCAACTTCTCAATGGGGACTTTAAAACAAAAGGGCTTAGACAGATGTACTACAGACCTTTTTTTTGAGACAGAGTTTCTCTATGTAGCCTTGGCTATCCTGGGCTCACTTTGTAGCTCAGGCTGTCCTCAAGTTCACAGAGATCTCCCTGTCTCTGCCTACCAAGTGTGGGGCTACAGGTGTGTATCACTGAATCTGGCAGTGCTTCAGACTCTTAAGAGAACACAAATACCAGCCTATATTACTATGTTCAAGAAAACATTCAGTCACCATAGATGGAGAAAATAAGATATTCCATGATACAGTCAAATTTAAGCAATATCTATCTACAAAACCAAAGTTGCTAGAAGAAAAATCTAAGCCAATGGGGTTAAGTACACCCATGAAAACACAAGAGATAAATAATCCCAAACCAGAAAAACAACAATTACAAAGTAACTGGAGTTATCTATCATTTGACACTGATATCTTTCAATATCCATGAACTCAGATCCCCAATAAAATGACACAGATTAACAGACTGGATTTGAAGAGAGGATCCATCCTTCTGATGCATACATCAAATGCATCACAACATCACAAATAGATATTACCCCAGCGTAAAGGGTTAGAAAAAGATATCCCAAGCAAATTGGCTTAAGGAGCAATCTGGTGTAATCACTTTAATATCTAGAAAAATATATTTCAACCCAAAAATTAAAAGAGAGAGAGAGAAGAACACTACATATTCATCAAAGGAAAAATCAACCAAGACGAGATTTCAATTCTGACATCTATATTCGGAACACACGGATATCCACTTTTATAAAATCAAAACAAAACAAAAACACTACTATGAGCTTAGATCTCCCATTGACCCTCATGCACTGATAGCAGAAGACTTCAAACCCCCAGCCTTGTCAGTGAGCAGGTCATCCGGAGAAAAACTAAACAGAGAAATCATGTTATAAACCAAACGAACCTTAAAAATATGTACACAACATTCCACCCAAACACAGAAGAATGTACTTTCTTCTCAGCCCCTCACCACAACTGATACAAAACAAGTCACAAAAGATAAAAGAATATTGATATAGCTCCCTACATCCTGTCAGACCACTACGAGTTAAAGCTAAATATCAAGAACAGAAACAACAGAAAGCTTACAAACTCATGGAAACTGAACAACTCTCTACTAAATAAAGGATGTGTCTAGGATTCAATGAAAATTAACACAAACATACCCAAACTTATGGGATATAATGAAAGGCAATGCTAAGAGAAAGATCATAGCATTAAGTGCCTACATTTTTTAAAAATCTCATATTAGAAAATTAATGGCATACCTGAGATATGTAAAACTAAAAGAAGCAAGCGCACCCAGTAGGAATTGATGGAAAGACATATCTTTGAGGAGAAGAAGAAGAAAAAAATACCTTTTGGAAAATCAACAAGATAGACAAAACCACATCCAAATTAACTAAAAGACAGTGAGAGAGTATCCAAATTAGTAAAATCAGAAATGAATAGGACAGAAGAACAGACACCAAAGAAATCCAGAGACTCATAAGAACATAGTTTGAAAGCCTATACTTCACCAATTGGAGAATATACTTTTTAGGAAAGTTAAATCAAAATTAGATAAGCAATTTAAATAAATCTACAACCCCTAGTGAAATAGAAACAGTTGTTAAAATTCTCAAGGAAAATAAAAACAGCCCAAGCCCACACAGATTTTGTGCAGAATTCTACCAGACCATTAAAGAAGAGTTAACACCAATAATCTTCAAATTATTCCACAAAAAAAGACAGAGAAGGGCCATTGCTCAATTTGTTTTAGGGGGCCACAGTTACCCTAATACCCAAACCTCATAAAGACCTAACAAAGAAAAAGAACTACTAACAAATTTTCCTTATGAACATAGATGCAAGAATACTCAATAAAATGCTCATAAACTTAATGCAAGAACACATTAAAAAAAAAGAACTCTGCTGTGATCAAGTAGATTTTCCCACAGATGAGGGACTGCTTCAACTTAACAAAATCAGTAAATGCATTCACCATATAAATAAACTGAGGAAAAATTCACACAATAATGTCATTAGATACCAAAAAAATGCCTTTGGAAAAAATCCAACACCCCTTCATGATAAAAGGCCTGGAGAGATCAAGGATGCAGAGTATGAACCTAAATATAATAAAGGCAATTTACAGAAAACCCACAGCCAACATCAAAGTAAATGGGGAGAAACTCAATTCCACTAAAACCAGTTAACAAGACTAGTTGTCCACTCTCTCAACACTGTTCAATATAGTACTTGAAGTCTTAGATAGAGCAATGAGACAACTAAAGGAGATGTAGGGAATATAAATTGAAAAGGAAGAAGTCAGAGTATCTTTATTTGCTGATGATATGATAGGACACATAGGTTATTTTAAAAATTCTACTAGGGAACCCCTACAGCTGAAAAACTTTTTCAGTAAAATGGCTGGATACAATATTAACTCAAAAAATCATAGTCCTCCTGTATACAAATGACAAATGGACTGAGAAAGCAGGGAATCAACAATTTTCACAATAGACACAAAAAATATAAAATATCTTGGTGTAACCCTAACCAAGGAAGTGAAACACTTGTATGATAAAAAGTTCAAGTCCTTGAAGAAACTGAAGAAGATATAAGAAGATGCAAAGATCTCCCATGCTCATGGATCAGTAGCATTAACATAGTAAAAATAGCAATCCTACTAAAAGCATATTCAATAAAGTCCCCATCAAAATCCCAACACAATTCTTTGGAGACCTTGAAAGGACATTTCTCAACTACATATGGGAAAAAACCTCAGAATATCAAAAACAATCCTGAACAATAAAGGAACTGTTGGAGATATCATCATCCTTGATTCCAAATTGTAATACAGAGATATAGTTTTTGAAAACCTGCATGGTATTGGCATAAAAACAGATGTGTTGATCAAGGGAATTGAATAGAAGGTTCAGACATAAATTCACAAACATTTGGTCCCCTGATTTTTGATAAAATAGCCAGAATACACACTGGAAAAATGAAAGCATCTTCAACAAATAGTGTTGGTCAAACTCGATGTCTCCATGTAAAAGCATGCAATAAACCTATTTTTATTGTACACCACAAAAGTCCAAATGGATCAAAGATCTCAACATAAAACCAGAGACACTGAATCTTATAGAATAGAAAGTGGGGAACATTCTTGAACATGTTGGCACAGGAGATGACACTCTGAAAAGAACACTGATAGCACAGGTGCTAAGATGAACAATAAATGAGACCTCGTGAAGCTGAAAAGCTTTATAAAGCAAAGGTCACTGTCAATTGGACAAAGAGATGGGATAGATAATGGGAAAACATTTTTAACAACTCTACATCCATGAGAGTGCTAATATCTGAAATATATAAAGAACTCAAGATTAAATATAAAAAAAAACAAATAATGCAATTTAAAAATTGGGCACAGGATGGAATGAGGGAGGGAGATACAACCAGGATATGAAGAATTTAAACTGTAGAACAAGCAGGTAACTTATGTAGCTCTGAGACATAAATATCTAGGCATAGACAATGCTTCTTGTTGGCTACGGAACCCCTATGAATTACTATTGGATGCCACTCTTCATATGGCATGAACATAAATGAATATTTACAGATTTCTTTTTTTCCTGCTCATACAAAGAGCAGAAAACCAATCTTAATTGTTCTATGCATCATGCACACCTTATACACTTATAATTTTAGGACTGTATAATGCTTGTGAGAAATTATATGCCTTCAGAACAAAAGAACCGGACACTGACATTGGATCAGACCTGACAGGATCCATTCCTCTCAGCATGCTGAACACTGACATCCCGCATCCTTCATGTTCCAGCACCAAGTGCTTCAGTTGCTGTTCCTTATCAGAACAAGACGGCTCCCTGAACACTTTCAAAGAATGCTTCCAATCCAAATTGGTCCAGCATTTCAGACTGTCCCATACAGGGCTCTAATTCAGCCTGGAATTTCTCAACATTTAGAAACTGGACCACAAATGCAATTCCTAGCTTGCTTTACCACTTCCCCAATTTTATTTGGGCCCCTACTACGTATTATCTGTCCCAGATCAGCTGGGAGAAACCATAAGGGAACGATGCCCCATTTGATTTAAGGGGAGTCGGGTAGGTTTTTCACTGCTTTCTTGGGCTATAGAGGGATATTATCAATGAGAGTTGGTTGCAAATTATTATTGGTCTCATTTAGAAAGAAAACAAGCTTAGATTCAGAGATGTCTCTCTTTTCCCTTATCTTACATTCTTAGGTTTGGAGATAGGGGTTGAAAAGAAAGAAGAGGGGAATATAGAAATATACAGGGAAGATAGAACAAAAAGCAGATTATTAAATCTACTCCTCAACTTAATGCCTGAATTGTCACTCAAAAGGTTATTTTTGATTAACCTTGTATATAGATTCAAAATAAGTTTAATTCTAGATACAGCGGTGTAGAATTCAAATGTAAGTTTATTCTTCACACACTACACATTCATAGAATGGAGTTATCACTCAACTGTTCAAAATCATGAACAGTTTGCAGGCGAATAGATAAAACTATAAAAATAATAATCCTGAATGAAGTATCCCAGACAGCCAGATGGTGGGGAAGGAGTGGACTCCTCAGAGGACTGGGGGAGGGGAATAGGGCAGAAATGGGAGAGACAGAGGGAAGAGGAAGATATGAGCAAGGTAATAATTGGGATGTAATGTGAATAAATTATAAAAAAATAAAAATGAAAAAGAACAGGAGTCAAAGGGGATGGAGGACACTCTGAGAATATAGACCACTGAGTCAATGAAAGCAGGGCTCATAAGGGCTCACAGAGACTGAAACGGTAGCAAAGAGCCTGCTTGGATCTTTCCCAGGTCCTGTGTGTTATGCTATGGTTGTTTTCTGGGTGTTTTTGTGGGGCTCCTAACAGTGTAAGTGAATGTATCGCTGACTCTTTGCCTGATCTTGGGACTCTTCTCCTTCTATTGTGTTGCCTTGGGTAGCCTCAATATGGGGCTTTTTGCCTTGTCTTATTGTATCTTGTCTGGCTGGCTCCTCTAAGATACCTACTATTTTTTGAAGAGGAAAAGGAGAGGGAGTGGATCTGTGTGAGAGTGGAGGTGGAGAGTATCTGTGAGCAATGGGGGAGGACTGTATTGTATGAAAGAAGAGTCTACTTTCAGTGTGTGTGTGTGTGTGTGTGTGTGTGTGTGTGTGTGTGCATGTGTTTGTGTGTGAGAGTGGAGGTGGAGAGTATCTGTGAGCAATGGGGAAGGACTGTATTGTATGAAAGAAGAGTCTACTTTCAGTGTGTGTGTGTGTGTGTGTGTGTGTGTGTGTGCCTGTATGTGTGTTTGTGTGTGAGAGTGGAGGTGGAGAGTATCTGTGAGCAATGGGGGAGGACTGTATTGTATGAAAGTAGAGTCTACTTTCAGTGTGGGGTGTGTGTGTGTGTGTGTGAGAGAGAGGGGGGGGAGAGTATCTGTGTGCAATGGGGGAGGACTGTATTGTATGAAAGAAGAATCTACTTTCAGTGTGTGTGTGTGTGGGGGGGGAGAGTATCTGTGAGCAATGGGGGAGGACTGTATTGTATGAAAGTAGAGTCTACTTTCAGTGTGGTGTGTGTGTGTGTGTGTGCATGTATGTGTGTGTGTGTGAGAGAGAGGGGAGGAGAGTATCTGTGAGCAATGGGGGAGGACTGTATTGTATGAAAGAAGAGTCTACTTTCAGTGGTGTGTGTGTGTGTGTGTGTGTGTGCATGTGTGTGTGTGTGTGTGAGAGTGGAGGTGGAGAGTATCTGTGAGCAATGGGGGAGGACTGTATTGTATGAAAGAAGAATCTACTTTCAGTGTGTGTGTGTGTGTGTACGTGTGTGTGGGGGGGGAGAGTATCTGTGAGCAATGGGAGAGGACTGTATTGTATGAAAGTAGAGTCTACTTTCAGTGTGGTGTGTGTGTGTGTGTGTGCATGTATGTGTGTGTGTGTGAGAGAGTGGAGGTGGAGAGTATCTGTGAGCAATGGGGGAGGACTATATTGTATGAAAAAAGAGTCTACTTTCAGTGTGTGTGTGTGTGTGTGTGTGCGTGTGCGTGTGTGTGTGAGAGAGAGAGAGGGGGGAGAGTATCTGTGAGCAATGGGGGAGGACTGTATTGTATGAAAGAAGAGTCTACTTTCAGTGTGTGTGTTTGTGTGTGTGTTTGTGTGTGTGTTTGTGTGTGTGTGTGTGTGTGTGT
>OU015743.1:647648-662966 GCA_907169655.1 Acomys percivali | reverse complement strand
TGCCAAGAGCCCACTAAACATGTGTGTGTGTGTGTGTGTGTGTGTGTGTGTGTGTGTGTGTGTTTCTCCACTAAAGATGGGCTTTTCATCCCACACAGTTTGAAGTCATTGTTCTCTCCATATGGTGGCCTTAAAAGAAGAACAGTAAGTGATGTGTCTGTTCACTGTTCTTTTAGGTACAAGAGAGGAAAAGGGAGAGCTGCCTCAAGTCAGCAATCTTAGAAAGTTTCCTATCCCATCGTCTAAAGATCCCTTCATGATATCTTATGATTTGAACCCAGCTACCACAAGAGGTTTTGAGAGATAGTCTGATGATCCGTTGATTGCATAGCCTGGTATTCTTGTTCAATACTTGTTTTACAGCCTGACAAGTTTCCACCAGCTCTTTGAGTTAAGAAGCAGGATGAAGTCTTTTACCACTTACACTGTCATAGGACTTTTCAATTTCATATTCAGTCTCAGAATTGGTGATATGGTTGTGTTGATGATAAGCACTGGTCTGCAAAGCTGTGGTTCTGCAAAAAATATATCAATCACTTATAACAGGCATCACTGATATCACAGGTGCCGGTCAGTTTTCTGTTTTATAACAAAATGTCTAAGGCTAGGTATTTGATAAGAAACAGAGATTACTTCTCATGGCACCAGCATCTGGTAAGGACCTTCTTGGTCAAAGGCATCACATGTTAGGATGTGTATTACCTGTTGCCATTGGGGATCCAACTTTCTAATCCCAGTTACTACCCACAAGCTCTGCCTCGATATACTACAAGCAAGAAGATGAACTTTTGAGTGACATCAAACAGGGAGAGAATTTTTTTCTTCTTTTCTACAAGGGCTCAATGGTAAAGAATCATATTCAGTTTTACATTCATCAAGTCAGAGCTGTAATATTTTTCTGGAAAAAGCATCAGGAACACCTTGTTCTCTTGGTTACTTTGCTAATTAGCAATTGATTTGTTTTTCAATCTGGTAAATGAAACTCTTCCTTGAAGGCCTCCGGTTATGTAGATCAGTCCCCTAAATGCCTTGTGCAAATGGCTTTCTCTATAATTCTTACTTAAATGACACCTTGATTTTCTTTCACTCAAACCACTTCTCAATAAATAGCCTTCTTCTGAACTCCACTGGGGAAAACAGTAAAATCCTATGCCGCTTCTTTTATGACACATAATTAGCTGGTGTATCTCATCATGTTGCTGTGCTGAGCTAACTGCAATAGCTGTATTGGTTCCTAAATTACAGGTTTCTTTCTGTTTCTGTCATTCATCATTACCCTTTGTCACCTTATTTGTTCTGGCCAATTTAACTCATTGATTTTCATTGTAAAGGCTACAACACAGCCAGCAATTTGGGATTTACAGAAGTTACACTAACATGGGTTAACTGATTTTACTGTCAGCTTTATCTTTGAGTGTGTGAGTTACAACTTTTCAGTCTGAGTATGTGTGGCCACAAAGAAAGAAGCACTGAAGAACTAATAAAGAAAATAAACACACAAGGACTTATACTTTGAAAATGTGCTGGTACTCTAGAAAGGCATTATTCTGTTTAAATGGCTGATTTTAGCTCCCATATTAAACCACCATTCAACCATAATGCTTTAAAGACCTATAAGCAAGGTTATCTGCCAAGAATTTTATAATTTAGTGTTATTGGTGATGAAAGGCAACGTAAAGTGAGTGCCCAGATAGAAGCTTGGCTTCGTATCTTGCATTACTGGATAAATCACAAGCCAGGGCTTAGAAACCTGGTATCACATTGTTATTATATTAGTCACTTTCTCAAGACTCAATTATTCTCTGTAAATCTGGCCCTTTTGTAATAAACAAACAAACAAATAAGAGATTTTTCTTAACATTTCTTTTTTCGTTTGCTTTTGTTTTTGTTTTTCTGTTTTTGTTTTTGGAGACAGAGTTTCTCTGTGTAGCCTTGGCTGTCCTGGACTCACTTTGTAGACCAGGCTGGCTTCGAACTCACAGAGGTCCTCCTGCCTCTGCCTCCTGACTGCTGGGATTACAGGCGTGCGCCACCACGCCTGGCTCAACATTTCTTAATTATACCCTCCTCACCATAACTTTTTTTAACACCAAAAATTCATTTGTTTTTTCCTCATTTATGGAAATAATCTTAAAATAGTCTATCTTTAAGCTAACAATGTCACCTTGTCTGCACTTTTTGGTAATTATAGTAGAGAATACTTTGAGATACAAATTAAAGAAAATATTAATTCTACAGATTGTTTGTTTAAATATTTATTATATATATATATATATATATATATATATATATATATATATATACACACAATGGAGTCCAGTATTTAAAATTATCTACTCAGAAAACACAAATGAAAATACTTCATAATTTGATGAATGTACCTTTGTTTTTCAAAACTTCAAATCTTTTAACATTGTTATGAATTTACACATGACAGAAGTTGTGCTGTCCCATAGTATGGTTGCCACATCTTCCTTTATGTGGCTCTGTGACACTAGTAAGCCTTAAGGTGAACACAAACTAGCTCAAACAAGTTGAAAGGGATTTGGTGAGCCTAAGTTTTAGCATGATATAAAAAAAAAAATCTGTTTACGTAATCACCAGTAAGTCTCATAAAAGAAACTATATTGGCACTGTCAATAGTCACTGGTTATAAGGTAGGTAGACTTAAAGAGAAAAAACTTGTGTCCATCTTTTCATTCCAACACCACTTATAATACTAAACACATACTTGTCACTCAAAGACCTAATGAGCCAAACAGCTCTAGACAGATGAAACAAACTTTGGAGAAAATGCTCATCTCTTTTATATGAAATTCTAGGGATCAATAATATGGTGAAATTTATTTATTCTATGTGCACTTATGAATGTTTTTTATTATCCTGGATTAAGAACAGGAGACACTAATGAATAAATCATTTTTTAAAAAGTCACAACGCTTACATTCTAATTGGGAATACAAAATGGAGTGTCTGCTGACATTTTAGTGCTGCATAACTAGGAAAATGATGGCTCCTGAGATTGACTTATTCAATAATTATTCATCTAGGCATGCGCTTATTGTTCCTACTTCTATGTCCTAAACGTGCATAGCTGAAAAGACATAGCTGTTCTCCTTAGGAAGTTCCCGGGCTGTTAAGAGAGAAGTCATTACACACAAAGTACAAAAATAACTGCAACAAAGGTATTTCAGCCATCAGTAGTGGAGTTTCACAGGTGCTACAGGAGAAATCTGGGGAAGTTAGAGGAGGTTTACAAGACGGCTGGTGAGCCAGGCAGAGTTGCTCAAGAGAGAGTAAGGGGGCCTTTCTCAGTAAAGGAAATGTTTGCTAGTGTAAAACAGCGTCATTAGAGAATTTGATAGACTATGACTGCAAATGGAACATAAAAGAGTCAGAAGGAAACAAATTGCCAAGAAGGCTCAAATCCTGTGCTTCCATTAGTAATCTGGGGTGACTCAAGGCAAATCACTTTGCTTCTTTAAAACTCAGCTTTTTTTTTTCTTTTTAAAAAATTTTTATTAATTTATTCAGATTACAACTCAATTGTCATCCCATCAGTTGTATTCTCCCATTCCTTCCTCCCTCCCGCTTTCACCCTATTCCCCTCCTCTAGGTCTATGATCGAGGGGAACCTCCTGTCCCACTATATGGTCATAGGCTATCAAGTCTCATCTTGGTAGCCTGCTTATTCTTTCCCTGAGTGCCACCAGGCCTCCCCACCAAAGGGAGATAGTCAAATATGGAGCCCCAGAGTTCATGTCAGAGTCAGTCCCCACCCTCCACATAACTGTGGAGAATGTCCTGTCCATTGGCTAGATCAGAGTAGGGGTTTAATATTTACTATTGTATTGTCCTTTGGTAGTGCAATAAAACTCAGCTTCTTAATAAAATAAAATTAAAAAAAAACTAAAAAAGAAATTCAGCTTCAACAGCTGTAAAATGCAACCTGTATCTACTCACAGGATGATTATGATTAAATAAAATATAATATTCTTAATTTCTAGCATATTGATGTGCTAAATATGGTAACTGCTCAAAAACACTCACCAAATTACTTTTTACAAAGGAAATCATTGAATAAATATTATCATAATGATATCTGACTTTAAGGCAAGAAAGTTTAGAAGAAAGCAATATTGAGGGGATAGTTTGCTTGAAGGAAAAATTAATGTTAAATATAAAAGTAAAGATGGGTAGGAAGAAAAGAGGCAGAAGAGCAGTACGCATGGATGCTAAACTGGGAAGGTGGAAGATCTGGAGAGACACCTCAGGTTGGCTGTTTGCCATCTTAAGTTGAAAGTACAGAGTACCTACAACACTTAAATTGAAGGGACACATTGTAGTACATATTGTGGAATTATAAAACAGATATTGAGATAAATTCTAGAGAAGTTGTTTTGAGATGCCTATGGGCCACACGTATGGCTTTGATAACAACAAATCCAATAAGTACTAAGATAAAAATAAAAGATATTTGAGTAAAATTAAAAGTCAAAGGCATGGATATTATCATCTAGGGGGAAAGAAACTCAATGTTTCATCTAGTTCAAGGTTATCAGACTAGAGAAGTTATTAATTACACTCACAACTAATTATGTTGCACTTATTCTGTGAATCTTGCTAAGTACATTAGAGACTGAAAACCCTTCATGAGGTGGCATTAAAGTCTGAATCTGAATTTCCCCAAAACTTTAAAAAAATTTTAATTTATTATAATATATTCAGATTAGATTCCAATGGTTATTCCCCTCCCTTTTATCTTCCCACTGCTACCCACCGTCCCTCTCTCACCCTATTCCCCTCCTGACCTCTGACAGAAGGCAACTTACTCTTCACCCATGTGACCACAGCCCATCAGGTCTCATCCAGATAGCCTGCTTCCCCATCCTCTGTGTGCCTGCAGGGCCTCCCCATCAAGGGGAAGTGATCAAATCTCCCATCCCCGCATCCTTCCATACCACTCTCATTGCTTCACTTGGAGTCCATCCGGAAGTCCTAGCGTGTTTCCTGATCCCCCGCTCTATGTTGGGCTAATATCTACCTTTAAGTGAATATATAACATGTGTGTCATTCTGGGTCTGAGTTACCTCACTCAGGATCATAGTTTCTAGTTCTAGTCATTTGCTTGCAAATTTCAAGATTTTCTTGTTTTTAATAGCTAAGTAGTATTCCATTGTGGAAATGTACCACAGTTTCAGGACATGTAGGTTGTTTCCAGATTCTGGCTATGACCAATAAAGCTGCTAGGAATATAGTTGAGTAAATGTCCTTGTTGTATGGTAGAGAATCAGAACAAAATGGTGGCGTACAGACTAGGAGAAGATCCTGTATCCAACAAAGGGATAATATCTAAAATACATAAAGAACCTAAGAAATTAAACACCACCAAACAAATAATCCAATTTAAAAATTGGGGTACAGAGCTAAACAGAGAATTCTCAACAGAGGAGCATCCAGTGGCTGAGAAACACCTAAAGAAATGCTCAACATCCTTAGTCATCAGGGAAATGCAAATCAAAACTACTCTGAGATTCTATCTTATACCTACCAGAATGACTAAGATCAAATATTCAAGTGACGGCACATGCAAGGATGTGGAGAAAGGGGACATTCCTCTACTGCTGGTCAGAGTGCCAACTTGTATAACCACTTTGGAAATCAATCTGGCCCTTTCTCAGAAAATTGGGGCTAGTGCTACCACAAGACACCGCAAACTACTACACGTTGGTTTCTAGCAAAAGAGAAACTCAGAGTTTCCTATATTGCCATCACTGCCAGACTACTTCCAGGAGAAAAGCTAATGTGTCTCAGTAGAATTCAAGAACATTCTGTTATTCCATATTTTGGCAGAAAATGGAGAAGAACATTGGAGTTGGATAGCTCCCATGTCCTATGGATGCTGGCATTGCTACACCACAGAGTAGCTCATATTCCCCATGGCCCCTTTCTCTTTGGAAGGAACAACTCTCTCCTCCTATGCTGCTGATTGACGGATTGCCGTCCCCAGAGAAAAGTGTGCAGAGTAACATAGCCTAAACTGCTAGCAAAGGCTGCTCTCTAACTCACATCTGAGCTACCTCACATAAACTGTATTAAGACAAAACTTTCCATTCTGGCATATACTGAAATTTGGCCAAGTTATTATTTTTCCTGGCTTTCATTTTCATGCTGAGATTTTTGTTTTGTTTTTGTTTTTGTTTTTTTGGTTCTTCGAGACAGGGTTTTTCTGTGTAGCCTTGGCTGTCCTGGACTAACTTTGTAGACCAGGCTGACCTCCAACTCACAGAGATCTGCCTGCCTCTGCCTCCCGAGTGCTGGGATTAAAGGCGTGAGCCACCATGCCCGGCTTTCATACTGAGATTTTAAAAGACAATTGTTAAAGTTATTTTGTGTAACTGTTTGGCTCTCAGTTTCTCCCTTAATCCATCTATCACACAATAATTGAGTGTCTCTTATATTTGTTTAACAATGATCTTCACAACACAATAACTGAGCAGTTATTCACTCTATTCTTTTAACCCTCTAAGATAATTTGGCTTCCTCCTAGCTTATATCCCAGAGACACTTGCACTTTGTGGCTTTTCGTGTTCCAGCTCGCTCTCCTGATGTCACCTGGACCTCTCCCATGGCTGAATCCCCTACTTCCTCCTCTAACTCCTCCTCCCCTGACTGGCAGGAAGTCCAGCCCTATTCTCTTCCCTGATCAGCAACTGGCTATAAACTGCTTTATTTGGAATATTAGGGGACAATTTGGGAACAGTATTTACACAACACTGCAACAGGATATTCTCAGAACAAGGATTACAGCTAGATATGGGGAGTTCAGAAATTAGCATTTGAATTATGCAATAACCTATGCTTATAAACAATTCCCCGGGTGCCACCAAACTCTCTCTGGGTAGTGACATCCAGCAACATTAATACCTTTTTTGAACTGCATTTTTCTTTGTTAAAAACAAAAAAAGAAGGAATAACTGAAAGATGAAATTAAGAGAGTCCCAGGGTTGTGCCCAGCAGCATCTCCTTTCCCAGGGTGAATTATGAGTTTTCTGAACCTAAAAGCAATCCAAGCAGTCCACTCAGACCTTCGCATGTAAAACGTCAGTGGATGCTCCTTCCTTTTTATATTCATGGGTGATATATACAGTGAGACATCATTACATCACTCCCCAGGGTCAAGGTGGAATTAGTTTAAGGGAAAGCCGCAACGGCAAGTGCTATAATCAAATTGCTACTTTGGACTATGTCAATTATAGTAGCTTCTTCAGGTTCATGTCACAAATCATTAGCCTCATCAAACTGCATCTGACAAAACCACAACGCCATTTGTTTGTATTCTTAGTTCTTTTAACACCCACCCCAGGACTGTAAATGGGAATATATGTCAACATCAGAATTTGAAAGCACGCTTTGGTCTCAGTAACTACCAGTTACAGATAACTGAGCATGGCATATGGTGATCACTTCAGTGCCTACCTATCTTCCAGCATTGGAGTGACCAGGCCAATAGCGGACAACCTAAAGTTCTGTCTATATCCCAAGCAGAAGACCATCTTTATTGTTCCTATCTAAGGTCTTTCAGAGTTTTCTACTAGTCTATTATCTTCTATTTAACAAATCTAATCAAATAGCTTAAAAATAAATCACAGTCCCACAGTTTTACTCTAATAATTTAGTGAATGAATACAATTTTCCAGTTGGGATGCAAATAAAGAAAGTATATATAAATATATGTATGTTTCGCTTCTTCCTAGAATTTTGTTATTATTTCCAATATTATAAATAAACCTAAATCTAAGAGCCTGCAAGCACACACAAACCAGGACAAGAGCGTGTGCACACACACAACACACACATGGGCACATGAATAGACAAACACATAAACACACAGAGAAGATGCTATTTAGTCTTACAAAGAGGAAAATCCTAACATTTGGGACACCATGGTTACTCTATAGAAGAAATGTTGAGCCCATTCTAAATTCAATGTCTCATTACCTTTTAGACAAATGGGTGGAAATAACAGTGAGAGCTAATTGTTAATCTTTTCTTAATGCCAGCATATATTAACCAGCGGTCTGTATGCCTGAACTGTGTTATATTATTAGCTGTGGGCTATGGTTGGGGTTATCTCCATTCAACAAAGCAGGAACCTGATATATAAGGATATTAAGAAAATACTTATAATTATATTATGGTGATTATCAGTTACATATCATTAGGAAATACCATAGAATTCATCTATTTTACCTTATTGAAAAATCTTATTGTTTATTTTAAGGATAATCATAGGACAGAGTTTTCATGAGTTTCAATAGTGATTAAAATTTCAGAAGCAGAATCCTGTGAAATCTAATAATACCATTTGCAAAGCATGTTGTAGTAGTCTGCACCAAAGAGTCTCAATGTTTTAGTCAGTTTTTTTTATATTTTTAAAAAATTCAATTAAGACTCTAAAATAGATTTACTTCTCCAAGTTATATCCATAGCTATCCAATATTAGCTATTAAAACTATAGTATATATTAAAACACGAAACCACACAAGCACAAAGCCCACTAGCTGTCAGAAGCACTGCATGATCATGCAGCTCACAGAAGTTCTGCAGCAGGCACACAAAGGAGAAGAAAGGGAAAAAGGAAAACAAAATTTGAGGGTTGTTATGAAGATAACTCACAGTAAGAACACTCAGAACTGGTACTTGAAACATTATTGTACCTTATAAGCCTGAAGCACTAAACTCACAGAGGGTGGCCAGGGAAATCCAGAAGACTCTGTACAAGTGACCAGCTGCAGTTGAGCTTGTTATTTTTTTAAAAAATTTATTTTTATTTAACCTTTGATAATTCTATGGATGCATGCAATGCATTTTGGTCATATCTACCCTTCACCCGCATTCCTTCCATACTGTCCCTAACCACATTCCCCTCCCAAATTCATGATCTTTGCTTTCAAAATTTTTTTAAATAATTCTTTGAGAATTTTACACAATGTATTTTGTTCATATTTACCACTGCCCCAACTCATTCCTGGTCCATACCAACATCCATATTACCTCCCAACTGAGTGTCTGTTTTTTTTTTAAGCTCATGGAGCACAATTTTTGTTGTCAAAATACTTTTCTAGATGGGGCCAAAGCCAAGGGCATGGTAAGCATACTCTTTCAATTTTTTTCTTTTTAGAATATTTATTTTTATTTTATGTGCATGAGTGATGTACCTGAAGATATGTCTGTATATCACATGCAATAGTTCCCTTGGTTGGGCAGAAAGGGGTGTTCGACCACCTGGAGCTCAAGCCTCAAGCAACACGTAGCTTACTTGTCCTTCTGTGTTCCACCTTAGAAAGAGGCAGCAAGAGTAAATAACCCTGACATTTCCAGTGCCAGCACCTTCAGCTGCACTCCCCAATAAACAATATCCTACTTGCTTATTTTATTTAGTTTTGGTTTTATAAATTACCCAATTTTAGTAATTCCATTATAGTAGTGAAAAATTACCAAATGGATTGCTTTGAAAATGTTAACAGTGAATTATTGGCTCAGATGCATGGCTGAGGTCTCATCCTCAACAACAAAAAGCAACAATAACAAAACAGACATAACAACAACTCTGATATGAACACTCTTCCCCCTTGACCAATACCACCTTACTGCTTGAAATAAAGTCAGAAACAAACCATGTGATTATTTTTTCATATGGGTATGAGGGGTATCTTGAAAACATAAAAGGAGCATCCATTTTTAAATTGTAATTTCTTTCAATTCAGAGACGTGCACACATGAAACAATGATGATTAATATTCCTGAAATGTGAAAATATTGCACCAAGGAAATTTCAAGATATAAAAATCCAACATTTCTCAATTGGATCCCCTAATTAAAATAATGTGTTTTCTATTCCAATAGCTTGTTTATGAATCAGGGCTTCATAGAAGAAAACAGAGTGTAAGTGTTTCCCAATTGTGTTCCAAACTCTGCATTGAATGTACATATATCCATGCATCTGTCTGGAACCATCACACTGCCCTGTTCTTTCTCAAACATTCACCTTTCCATGACTGTTGCTGTGCAGACAAGAATTATGTGACAGCGTGACCTTTATCAAGCAGCAAAGGCACTCCTGTGTTAACAATCAGTGAATTCTCAAACAGTGGCACACATGGTGATTAGACGGCTGTCACTTCCAAAATGTTCCATCTGACAGTTCTATGGGTCTGGGTGACAAATAATCAGCTATATATTACAATTTTACATTGAAGATTTTCAGAAAAATCGCTATAAAACCCAGTCACCAAGATGGATGACCAGAGGTCTACCCCTGCGATCCACCCAGCAGGAAAGAAAGACTCCCTCCAGTGAACCTCTGACTTCTGCACATGTCCTGTGGTATGTCATTCCATGTATGTACATATATACACACACTCATAAATGAGTGATGCATAATATAATAAGATATTTTTTAAAATAAAAATATCAAATCCAAAAATAGAACACATACACTCTCTATTGCTAGGGTGATCTCTAAATCCTTTCTACCTCAGCAAATGGCTTGCCAAGTATGAAATCAGACAACTCAGAGAACTGTTATTTTGATTTACTTCTTTCCCACTCTCTATCTTACCAACAGTGTCAGTGTGTCCTAGCATATCACCAACTAAATAGTTTTTTATCTCAAGTACTTCCCTCTTTTTTCCATTGATCACACCCTAACAAAGCCATCAACTCGAGTAAACAGAACGAGAAAAGAAGAAAAAAGGAACAAGACGGAGTGGGGAGGCGAGACAAGGCGAGTGGTACAATGCCAGCATGACTTCCAGTTCCCAGGTTTGCCAGACCACACACCAAACACTGTAACATAATGGCACTGTATTTTCAGGCCTTTCAAAAGAAAAACATTAACAACAAAGACACAAATAAAAACTCCACTCTACTTGTTGGAAGGATAAAGACTTTAACAAATCTATGCTTTCAAAGTTCTAAGAAAATAAAGTAAATTTAATGAATGTTGTTTCTTATGATCTCTTAGAAAAGTGGGATATTGTGGGGTAGCTATACCAGCCACCTGACAGTTAATTTGAGAGAAACAAGAAAAGCCAGTGAGTGGGGAAAGATGGCTCCAATAACAATGATGTTTATGCAGGGATATCCTCAGTGAGAAAAAGATGACTGGGGCCCACCAAAGACTCCATTTGAGGGATCTACGATGTCTTTCCCAGTAAATATTTTGTTAGGATGTTATTTGTGGAAATAAATAATGTGCAGAGTTTGGTGTTTGACAGAGCATTATATAGAAATGCTAAGGCCTGTGCTTCACTCTGATATTTTCTTCCTATGGCCTTAAGAGGGTTATATTTTGTTTCTAGGCTTCTTGTCTCAAAGAGGAGGCCAGTGGAAAAAAGTCAAAGCAAACAGTAATCCTGATTTTAATTTATTAAGCAAAAACCTGCTTTTGACACATGTGCAATTTTACTTCTCAAAAACAGATAAACAAATAAAGCAACAACAACAAAAACCTCAGGTGGTAAGCCAAATGAATTACTCTAGAAATTCAACTTGGAGTTGATAATGTGTCTAGTTAATTTATGATTTTTCTGTGAATTTAGGAACAGCCCACCTAAAACCTCTGGGTTGTAGCATACACCTACAATCCCAGCACTCTGGATGTAGAAGAAGAAAAATGAGGTATCAGAAGTTCAAAGTCGTGCATAGCAGTGTAGAAAGTTCTAGGCTGGAATAGAGTACATGAAACTCTTCCCATCTTCCTCCAAAACTAGTAGCCCGCCTACACATAATCTAGAATAAATGTCCAAGTGGATTGCATTCTCATCTAATATACTCAGCTCCCAAAGCATAAAATGATGTAATTCGGGAAGGCATGACCCTGACATCACACAACTCACTGCATTCTGCTTTTATTCAAGCTACTGACAACACCCTCATCATATCGAACTTTAAAACTAAGCTGAGGGGAGAAGATGGGTGCTGCTGAAATATAACTAGACAAAAAGCAGATGGAAGAGAGACAAAACACAGATCATGACAGAACATTCTTTTTAAGGGCACAATTACAAAGGCATCTGTTTGGGAAGCACAGGCTTTGCTTCCTCATATCTTTGTCTTATGAGATGGATGTAGAGAACAGAAGCACTTTTAATTGTGAGGATAACATGGCTACACTATATTCCTCACATGCAGCTGTTAATGATGTCATGAACAGGGCTGATTAATAGTATCTTATCCCAGGAGGCAACTCTATGGTCAGAAAAGTCATCCTGCAATGACATACTGCTCTAGCTCCAAGACAGAAAGGCAACTCTGAAAACATCACTGTGTCCCAGGCCTCAGGAGGATAGGGGAAGCTGGTGCACAGAGGACGATTTTTCTTGGGCCCTGGCATATTTCTGCTATTGGCAGAGTGATTTTACTGGCATGAATCAGAAAGCCTGTGAGTCATCTGTATAAGAAATGAGACAACTTTATTTCATTCAGCTTCTGCTCACTTCATTATAGCAAGAGAAAGTAAGGAAATTTTCTGTTTTCTGTCAGGTTTTTCCCAAATGATCAGTCACTGATGGCTCACATGTCCCCAGAAGAACCATATGAGATGATGAAGCCACAGCTTGTATTGCCAGCAACCTAGGCAGAGACACAGTTGCCAAGCACACTGGCTCCTGCAATGATTTACCACTTCCAAATGCTACATCTGACAACAAATCTAAGATGTGCAACCTTCTCAGCTAGAAGCTTCCACAGTTAGCTCTTCCATGTCTGTTGCCTGGCTTTGGTCTCTGCAGGAAGGTCTGGCTTTGGAAAGCTCTATTCACTATGCTAAACTCAGAACTTGCATATAGCACTCTAGGGCAGCTAAATCTTTCCTGTTCCTCTAAAAGTTATAGCCAGTCAAAGAAAAATGTCTGATTGAATGAACTGGTTGAGTTAGGTGGCAGCTCGATTCAGTCAGGAGCAGACAGAATGAGCACAGGAGAGAAAAACAATCAAGTAAAGAGGAAGAATATTTGTTAATGTGAATAAGACTTGGGTCTTCTTGGAGGGCTTAGCATGTGACACAAGGAAAATATCTGCAGGTTAATACCCAATGCACAGGAGGACATATTGAGTGTGTCACATAGCCCAAACTGAAACTAAAACACAAATTTCATACTGAGAGGTAATATAAATTCTAACACCTGAGAGTCACAAAGGAGCGTGGTATAGCCAAATCTTTTGTGTTGTACAGAAATAGTCACAACAATGACTTCACAGCACGAATGCAGTCTTGTTCAGATCATTTCAAATACTAGGAATTCACTCAAAAGTCAGCCCGCTCTTTGCCGATGAGTTCTCAGAGACCTTTTCTTCTTTGAACATTCCATGTGATGAATCTTATTTAGGATACTTAAGAGACCTAACTGAATGCTCAGCTAGGACATATGTTTCCTAGGCTTTACCCTAGCCCACTTTTTTTTTTCTTGCCCACTCAGTCACTCACGTTTGACTGGGGCATGCAAATCTAACACAACCATAGGACTATGCCTTGTTCAGACAATGACTTTTCTCAGCAGTGTGACAAACCCTTGACACTCAATTTACAGAAGGCCAGGTTTATTTTGAGTCGGGGTATCAGAGGTTGCCTTCCATAGTCCTTGGCACTTCGGGTTGGTGGCCCCTGATAAAACAAAGTATCATGGGAATGACTGTATATAGAAGGAAGCTGTTCACTTCATGGTGGGCGTAAACATAAACACACAGAGAAGGCCACAGGCAAAACACAGGCACAGTGACTAGCACTAAGCGACTTACTTCTTTCAGCTAGTCTCTGCCACCTGCAGTCTGAACCACTGTCTTAATCATGTCAGTATCTGAGAACAAAGAGTTCAGACTATTAGTGTGTGTGGTGCATTTCATATTCGAACCATAATGTTTATGATGTTAGCTTATCTCCTTGACGAATATCGTTGATCAGAGTGTGGGTCTCTAACGTTCCTTTTCTCTTCCAGTCTGTCCTCCTGAGACTCTTGCCTCTACCAAGGAGGAGGCGTTGGCAACTTTCAGTCTTCTCTCCAGAGCACACCAAATCCCCTGCTGGCTATACGTACCAATTTGGTTCTGTCTACCTGCAACTGCCTTAAAGCTTCCGCGTCACTTCCCTCTGATTCTCTTCGTAGAAGTGAGTAGGAGGCAAAAACTAAAACAAAAAACCATACCCGATCTGGGCGAGTGGGTGAGGTATTAATAACGATTTAAAACCCAGGCAAACAAACAAACTGATAAAATCCTAACCTTGGGCAAGAGAGCAGATGACAGATACAAAAGACGTGCATAGCTAGAAGCTGCAGAATGAAGTAAATGAATGGTGTGTAAATGAAGGAAAGGAATGTGAAATTACAAGTCAAAGTTTCACCACTCACCAAGATGGATGACAGAGAAAAATATCTACAGAAAAACAATGATTAATTTTTCAATATGATTGATTTGAGGTGCCTCTGAGCCTTCCAAATTGAAATATTTGTTAGGCCATTAGGCCATTAGACCTGTAGATCTAGGATTTCGTGGAGTTGTTGTTGATTAAATTTTAGACTCACCAAATTGAAAGGAAAGCTGTGTATCATGGACTTCTTTAAGGAACTATAGAGTAAAAGGTGGAGCCTTTTGGAATTGGAGCTTCGAACCTGTGAGCAGACAAAGAACAGTCTCTGAGAAGAACCTGAAGCAAGTAGCTGATGAGAGCAGAAGAGAAGATTTAAAAAAACATAATCAGATTTAAGATAGTTTCAATAAGAAAAAGCTGCAAGGCTGGCAAGACTGTTCCTGGGTTAGGGTGTATGTCACTAAGCCTGATGACCTAAGTTCCCAGCACCCATGTGGTAGAAGCAGAGAACCAACTCCCACAATTTCCCTCTGATTTCCATACATATACCATAGCTCTCATGTACACACACACACACACACACACACACACACACACACACACAAAATGAACGAATGGGAAAACATTTTTTTAAAAAGAAGAAAAATGTTTAGTAATAACAAATGCGTATCAGAGGATTCAATGTCATAAGGAACTTAAAGGTTTAGTCTTCCTGATAATATAATGGCAGCACCGCTGTGGTACAGTATTTGAACACTAGCAAATCTCTCTCATCTTTTTGCTGAATTTGGAGAGAACCTATAGGACTATACGTTTAACATCATATATGTTTAGCTGTAGCTATGTGAATAGGTTAGGTTCATATGGGCCAAAACAAGGGTAGTGAATGACTAAAGGAATCGAGAGAGAGAGAGAGAGAGAGAGAGAGAGAGAGAGAGAGAGAGAGA
>OU015743.1:630436-647638 GCA_907169655.1 Acomys percivali | reverse complement strand
GAGAGAGAGAGAGAGAGAGAGAGAGAGAGAGAGAGAGAGAGAGAGAAGCGCTATTGTTGTTTGGTTGGCCTGCCTTTCTGATCAGGTAGGGAAGATCCTGGGAAGGTATCCCAGCCCTGAGGTGAGGCAGTGTCACAAGGTAAGGGTATTCTAGTGACATCACCAAATGTTGTTTGGTTGGCCTTCCTGGTACTCAGATAGAAGGGTATCCTGGGACTCAGAAGCCCAGAAATCACACAGCTCCAAGGGAAGGTATCCTTGGATACAGGAGCCCAGGAAGTACACAGCTCTGGGGTGAGACAGTGTCCCAAGGGTATCCTGAGACTGGGAGGCCCAGGAACCACACAGCTCTGGGAGGAGGCCTCATCCACATAGATGTTACAGCTCTCAGCCAAGAGTTACCCCAACTCCTGATGAGCTGAGGAGCCCAGAAACCTGACCTCTGCTTCTTTCTCAGTGTCTTCTTTTCTTCTTCCAAAGAAAGAGTGGCTCCATGCCGTAAATCTCTTAAGAGAGATTTATTGTAGGGACGAATCCAGGAGAGGGGGGCAAATCCACGAGTGGCCGCCTCTGATCCTGGGAGAAGGCAGCAGGGACCTGGGCAGACAAGGCCTACACACAGGGTCCCTTAGGGGGTGTACTTTCCTAGAGCAGGGATTGCCAGAGCGAGGATTGGTGGGATTACAAATCCTGAGTTTAAGAAGCTCAGGGATTGATCAGTTATCTTGCTCAGGGATTGGTGGGGTTTTGTCCAGACTTGTCATCTCAAATTAGCCTTATCTGGTATGAGTCCTACTGAGATGCTGGAGGCTAGAGTTACAGAAGTCTGGGAGAAGAGCTGGGCTGTTGGAGCTTTCTGAGGCAGGGGGCTGGTCACTTTTTTCCATGAGGGGTTATAAAGTTTACAGTGTGCAAAGTTTATAGAGGCTATGGCAGGGAAGCCTTTACCTGTAGCATCAATAGCCAACAGAGACTGAAGAGGAGGCGCTGCCGATCATGAGCAGCTCCCATGAAGGCAGCAGGCTGAAGCAGCAAAGGTTACTGTCATCATGGACAGCTCCCACAGCAGCTATAAGCATTCCTAGGCAGCATGGTGTGTCAGCTTCCATCATAGCCGGAGTCTGAGGCACAAAATGTCACCATGGACAGCTCCTGCTGAGTTGCTCTCAGGAGCAGCCATTTTGTTTTCAGTCTCCACAGCCTCAGGACAGGGAGGGTCTGACACGCGCCACTTGAAGTTTTGTTGCCCACTACTCAAGGGATAGACACAGCTCTTGGGGAGGGGGTTGCATTGGGCTTCTCCGGTCTTTTGCTCCCGTGGCACTGTTGGCAACGGCAGCAGGCAGCTGTGGCTGAGAGGGGCGGCGTCTCAGACATGTTCACACAATAATTTCTGTCTCCTTACAGCATACTGCAGCCTGTACTCTTCACAATAAGTCACTGAACCTCAATCCAGTCTAGAGCTACTGACTCACGTCTATCTGGCTTTGTAAAATATATTTAAGTTCCAACTACATTCTCCTCAAAAATTAGCTGAACAAAGAAGCAAAGAAAATTGAACTTTGTAATAAGAAATGCCCATCAACACGTTCCATATCATAAGAAAATTAAAAGCTCAGTAGTTTTGTTAATACAGTGGCCAGAGATGTAAATGACAAAGACTGTGAACAAACTTCTTTCTTCTTCTTGCTCAGTTTGTGGACAGCCTACCCCAGAGTCCGTTAATACCACACTTATTATCAATCACATCCTTTCTGACCAGAAATTTCTACAGTTAACAAAGTGCTGCTTGAGAACAGAGGTGAAAAAGAGTGGTCACAGGTATGACTCTAGAGTTCTATAAATGACCTTCAGAGACCCAGGTATAGACATGACTTTGTTTAATATGCATACTAATATGCATATGTGCATTTGAGTTTTCTAAAAAGTTTCTTTTTTTGTTAAAAGAGGAGGGGCTGGGAAATATTTTTCCAGATCTTAGCAGGCAGTGACTGCTATAAAAATGAGTTTCTACAAACTAAGGCAACAGACCATTTACAGTAACCATCAAATGTATTTATATGCCCAGCATAGACTGTTTTAAAAGAATGCATATCAGGATGTTGTAATAATAGTACATCAAGCTACCCTTAAGAATTGATTTTAATGTTTTTATGTTTCTGTATTTAAAATGCAAGCCTACAAGTAAAAGTACACATCCAAACATCAAAATATAGTATGTATTAATCCTCTAATAGGGATGGGCCACACAGTCTCATAGTAGATTATAGGCAAAAGACAGCTGATGCAAAGATTTATATATCTGTATATGCATACTAATGTGGGTATGGGCGCTGTGCACTCCACACTCACACCTGCCAAACTGCTATAAAAATCCTCATTCAGATTCAACTAAGTGGCTTTTCCTTATTCCCTAAAGAAAATGCAAAGAAAAATAAGTCAATAAATGTTTCTTTGACAAAACTAAAATTTCCCCAAATTATAGAGCCACAGTTTTATTTAAAAAGAAAAAAAAAAAAAAAAAGCAAAGCCCTGGAATGCAGTGCTATCCTTTCTTTGATGCTGACTTGCTCCCTAATGTTCATGACTTGCGTAGTGATCTGCAAAAGACTGTGTCTCCTTGGGCCAGCTGCAACAAATCTTACAATCTGCAAATAAACCTCCTAGTACCAGCACTGGGATAATTCTTGACATAAATCCACCTGCTTATTTTCCTAGTGGAAGACGATCTTAAAGCTTTTCCATTAAATTATATAAAAAAAAGATTAATAAAAATGCACTTTCCCTCAAAGGGAATTATAGTGTGAAGTTGTCTAATGAGGCCTATTTTGAAATAATTACACAAAAGGGTGATGTGAAAGCAAACAGCTAACAGGATATTAAACTAAGATGCAATATGAAACAAGTGCATGATATTCCTGAGTTCTAGAAAGTTCACCAAAATGCAAAGTGAGGAAGAACACCAAAGCATGCTGCCCTAACAGGAAGCTAGTTGCTTCAGTTTGTCAAAACGTCACCAAGGAATGAACTGTCATATTTCAGCTTCCTTGCTCTCCTGTTTCCTGATCTGGACCAGTCTTGACATTAATTACTGCATCTTTTCCCCTGCTCCTCAAGAAGCCTAGCTCAGATCAGTAGAGCTACCAGAGGCCCATATCTGGCATAGTTCTCCAAAGATGGCATTGTTCTTTCTGACACTATAGTTCAATTCTCCCTTATATTGAACTGTAGGTAAAGGATGTTAAACTCAAGCTATAAGAGACCACAGGATCTTTCTCTGAACTTAAGTGTCTTGTTGAGCCATTATTATTATTGGCCAGGAAAAGAAACAGCAGGTCCTATTATGAGCTCCATGAACTCCCAGGAGACGCACCATCTCCAGACAGGTCTCAGTATTTTTCATATACTATGGGTCATGAAAACCCATATTGTCTATTTTGTCTATATTGTCTATAGAAACGCAAGGTGGAGAAAGCTTCAGTTTCGCAGTGCAGTCCTATGCAGAAATACCTGTTTCGTTTGGACTGCTTGAGGTTAATAGTAAAATGTTTATATGTGTATAGAATTCAGCGACTCTCCTAAACAGCTGAGATGGCAGTTAAGGTTTCAACATAAACCTTTCTGTTGGTTTTCTCCACCTATAAACTGAGTACCTTTCCTTACCTTCTCTCTCTCTTCCTTATGGCCTTTGTAACTTAGGACACCTTTGTAATTTAGGACATCTAGGATGACCATTCACAGACATCCTTCCACACTGAAGGCTGCCAAAGAGAAATTACATGGGGAGTGTCCCCAGGGTAGAGCTCACACTTAGAAGGTAAGTCCCCTTTATTCCTAGGTGGTTACTGTGGAAATAAATGAATCCTCAGTCTTTAATACCAGGTTAATGTAGTAATTGTTCAGTCCTAAAGGGGCATTTGGCTTGCTTACCACAATCTCCAAATCAGGAGGGAAACAAAGAAGAATAGACAAGTTTTTCCCTCTGTTACTTGTCTTTATGATAAAAGTGAGATTTACGATTTTACGATGTTCATGTTTTAATTTGTTTTAGAAGTTAAAATTGTTGAGCAAAGAGAATAAAGGAAAAGGCATAGAGCAGATAAACAACGGAGAGCAGAAAGAGATGATCTTGAGTTAGCTCAACTGATAATGTCAGCAACAGTTTAGGCCTGGCCATACTAAGTATAGTGGCAGCAGGGGGTTCAGAGGCCTGACTTTTAATCACATTTATAAACCTGCATGTTTGACTGTAAGCTCATTTGATACTGAAGGAAATAGGAGAAACAAATCAAACCCTCAGATGGTACATGAAGTTAGAGGCTGTAAGGGAAGATGGTGTGAACAGAGCACATCAGATATAAGAGTTGGCAATAAAAAAATGAAACACAAGGCTGAAATACCTGAGACCCCCAACTCAACAAAGAGGAGGCAGAGGAGGAGGAGGAATAGGAGAAGGAGGAGGAAGAAGAGGAAGAGGAGGAGGGGGAGGAAAAGGAGGAGGAGGAGGGGGAGGAAGAGGAGGAGGAAGATAAGGGGAGGAGGAGGCGGGGGAGAAGGAGAGGAGAAACTGTGGGGAGCCACTGGAAGAGAGTGATGATTTTGAACATCATGACAATGATGATGTCCACAACAGTGATCTAGGGCTGCCTGGACTGTTATTCCTGTATAGCATTTCCACAGATATTCTCATTTTATGGGAAGAAGTCATAGATTTTAATCATTGATATAAATAGTCCTGATGTCATTATTCATAATGGTAATGAGTTGTTTTACTTGCTGTAGGTAAATTGCAGAGTGGATTCTTTGGGGTTGTAAATCTGAAAACAGATGTTTAAACAAATTAATATACTTAGTGTAAAGAATTTCAATTTGCTATAGGATTATCAACAACCTATTTACAACTCTCTTAAAAATAAGCATTACTAAAACACCTTTTTGGAAGACACCCAGAAAATTGACAACACGAGATAAAAATCCCTATTACTGTCTGGAAGAGTGGACACTGTCTAGTTTTTTCTCCTGGACAACTGTAAATCTAGTCTTCTCTTTCCTAATACAGAAGTTCTAATACAAGGTATGTAGATACAAATTTCATTTCGTTGTTCTGCCTGTCTTATTGCCTTATTCTATCTGTTTCACTGGGAAAACGTAATTCTCACCAATTACAGAAACTCTTTAGTTTCAACTGCTTCAAACATTTTTCTTCCTTATCTATTCTATAATTAATGCACCATCAGAAGCGATGAGCATCAAGATGATGTTCTCATTCAATTGTGTCACGAACTTTGACAATCGTCACACCTCATTACCCTCTTCCGTCCCCATCATTTCTCTTGGAGCTGCTCTCCTCCTCTTCTTCTTCCCGAACGGTGTCCATTCTATTTATGTTATATCTACACGCTGTATGCATATGTGTTTCTTTAATCTAGATTTCACATGTTTGCACTGACAAACATTCTATTGCTATGAAAAGACACCATGAACCCAGCAACTCTTATAAAAGAAAGCATTTAATTTGGGCTTGCTTATAATAGCTTTAGAGGTCTAGTCCATTTTCATCATGGCAGGGAGCATGGCAGCACACAGGCAGGCAGCCATGATGCTGGGAGTAGCCGACTGTTCTACAACTGGATTGGATCCACAGGCAGCAGGAAGAAAGACTCTGGGCTTAGAATGGGCTTTTGAAAGCTCAAAGATCATTCCGACTGACACTTCCTCCAACAGAGCCACACTTCCTAATCTATCCAAATAGTGACACTTCCTGGTGACCAGGTATGCAAATCTCTGAGACTACATGGACCATTCTCATTCAAACCATCACAGTGTATAAAGAAAACATTTGATGTTCCTGTAGCTGAACAACATCCCACTGTGTATAAATAACACATTTTCTTTATCCACTTATCTGTAAGCTTGTGGATTATTTTCACTATTGTAAATACTGCCACAATCAACACAGATAAGTAGGTGTCTCTTTAGTGTTGTCATTTATACTCCCTTGGGTATATTTCCAGGACTGGTATAGCAAGGTCACATGCCTAGTTTTGGCTTGAGGAACTTCTACACTGACTTCTGTGGAGGCTGCGTGAGCTTACATCCTTACCAGTAGCCCATCAGGATCCGTCTTCCCCAGCATGTTGTCACTGTTGTCACTCTGAAGGATGGAACCTCAGCGTTGCTTTGCATTTCCCTGGTGAAGAGAGTGATGACCATGTGCTCATGTATCTATTCTCATCCTACCATCCGCATTATATAATCTTCACGTCGTACGTTCTGTCTTTTATCCGTGTGTAACTGAGCGTGTCTTTAGTCTCTTTCTCTGCCACAAAAACCGCATCTTACTTGAAGGTCACACATGCTTTGTTTGTACAAATCTAAATAATAATTAATAATAATAATAATAATAATAATAATAATAATAATAATAATTAGGAATTCTTGTGGTCAGTGTTCCTCTTGTTCCTTTCTTGATAAAATAGCCAATTCTAGCAGTTAGCATCTTGGTCATTTAGACATAGCTTTTCTTTAGAATTTAAAATTGTTAGAAAAGGCAAAGAAAAGAAAAAAAAAATCTAAATGAATGTTTGCAAATGACAAGTTAAGCCCCTAGGCAGATTCATTACCACACTAAAAAATAATAAATAAATAAATAAATAAAAACAAAAAAAAAACTCCTAATAAGTTTGATTTCTACAAATGTTTCCTCGACTTTTACCTTAAGCTAGTGTTCTTTTTACTTGCAAATATTTTTATTTATTATTTATTTTTTGGCACTGAAATATGTCAGTTATTCACTTGAAGTTTTTTTTAGTGTACATTTTCATGCCCTGCTCCAAATTTATGTATAAGTTCACCTATATTTTTTATTACATTTTGATTTTATTTTCATGGATCTGAGTTATTGAGTTTGTTTTCCTTTTGGCAGCAATCCAAAGCCTTCTTTACAGTCATTTAAGAAAAACTATCAAATTCATTGCAAGTGAAATGGATTTCCTCTTGTAAAGTAATGGCTCCAAGGCTACTGGAGAAGTTACAGAGGACATCATTCCTCTTAACATCCCTTTTAGGACCATATAATTTTAGTTTCAATTTCAGGTCTCTATTTGGAAATCTTATTTCTAATATACCCGTTAAAAAGAGTGATATTATATATTATTTTATTCATTACCCAATTAATACCCATTTTATTTCTAAACTGACAGAAAAAGGCTCAGGCAAAAATAAAAGAGTACTGAAGAATTAAAAGCTCACCAGTGTTCATAACATAGGGGCCAAGTAGTGATATATGAAAAAGCATGACTTCTGCTTTCTACATTGTAACTTAAGATATTTTTGTAATGGTTTCTTTTAAGCACAGGTTTTCTTTCTTAGTGTTCTTTCTCTCTTTTTCTTTTCTCCCGTCTCTCTTTTTTTCCCTTCATTTTCCTTTCAAGTGCTTAAGATATACCTCAGAACCTCACACATTAATCAGCAAGTACAAAAAAAGGATTTGAGTGGTCTCCCTAGTCCAAAATTACTTTCAAAACATGAGTATTAACTACTCTGGTATGCTCTACTCTACTGTACATGGCGATTTGGGTGTGTTTGACTTTGATAAACATGCTGCCTTTAAACAAGTAGTAGCTCTAATCCTATTATTCCTAGTATAGTCCTATTTAATCCCATTTTGGCTTAATAAATGTGTTGGCAAATTTAAGCTACTTCATGAACCTAGCCAGATCTGTGGGGTTTTGTACTGACTAGTTTTATGTCAACTTGACACAAGCTAGGTCATTAAAAAGGAAGGACCCCCAGTTGAGAAAATGCCTCCATAAGATCTAGCTGTAGGGCATATTCTTAATTAGTGATCAATGTGGGGGGCCAGCCCATTGTGGGTGGTGTCTTCGAGAGCTGGTGGTCCTTGAATTCTGTAAGAAAGCAGGCTGAACAAGCCATGTGCAGTAGGCCAGTAAGCAATACTCCTCCATGGCCTCTGCATCAGCTCCGGCCTCTGATTCTTGTCCTGTTTGGGCTCCTGTCCTGATTTCCCTTGGTGATGAACACTAATGTGGAGGTATAAGCTGGCTAAACCTTTTCCTCTGCAGCTTGCTTTTTGGTCGTGGTGTTCCATTGCAGCAATAGAAACTAAGACTTTTTTTTTCATCCTCTTTTATTCAACGGGGAAAATAAAATGTTCTGGCCATGAGGAGGCACATAATGTAGTGCTAGTGAAATGTTATAACGTAGATAATGCTGACAGCTATGGGCCTCCATACACCCCAGCAGAGAATTCTACACAGCTACCTTGTGGACAGAAATATTTTTTTCCTTTCTATTTATTCTAGAAAGAGAGAGGGGAATATGGAAAAGGGAGAAAATAAACTGACAAAAGAGATGTTGTCACTAGATAAGTAATGTCTAAAATATGGAACAAAATTGAGAAGAGCCATTTTAAGATGAAAAAAAAAATAAGAGGTGGAAGTGTAGAAATCTCAAGAAGAAACAATGATAGAAAACCAAGAAGAATGAGAATAGAAAGGTAAAAAAAAAAAAAAAGATATGTATATATACAAAAGAAAACAAGTGTCAATTAGAGGCCCAGAAGTAAAGAAGTGTGTGTGTGTGTGTGTGTGTGTGTGTGTGTGTGTGTGTGTGTGTGAGAGAGAGAGAGTGTGAGAGAGAGAGAGAGAGAGAACCAGTGTTTTGAAAATCCAATGCCTCATCTATTTCATTCTGTGTATTATCATTGTTGTTTTAATATTTGTTCACAAATAAATATAAAGGTAAATAGTTACGTTCATAAAGCAAAGAACCCATAGGCAATACCACCTGCAACATGACTACATGTCCTCATGAGGTATCTTCTTAATTAAAGCAAATAAATGCTAGAATAATTTTATATTAATAAGAAGTTTTTGCTCACTGTAACACCTGACCATCATACAACAAAGTTCCTTACTTAGAAAATATTTCAAGCAATTTAGCATTAATTTTCGAAGACCTTATTGTATTTAACCCTTTTGGAAAAGTCGCCCTCCCACCTTCAGGTCTTTCTCTGGTGTGTGGCCCGCTGAGTTTATTTAAGAGTTTCTCATCATTTTGAAGTTTTATCCAGGGAGAGGAAGAAATGATAGGGAGATAGTATTTGCATTGCTTTTAAAGTTAATTTTAAAGATATTTTTGTTTTCATTTTATGTATATGTGTCACCTGCATATATGTATGCACATCATGTGAGTGACCGGAGAGGCCGAAAGGGGCATCGGATGCCCTGAAACCCAGCCACGGATTGTTGCGAGCCTCCGTATCGGTGCTGGGAATCAAACCCTGGTCCCCTAGAATAGCAGACAGTGCTCTTAGCTGCTGAACCAGCCCCAGAATTATGTTGTTTAATCATATAAAAATAGATGTTAAAATGATTCATTGAAAAGATGAACATTTTTATTATATTTTTAGTAAAAAGACTTGTTCTGATTCCAGGAGGTGTCTTTGGGGGAAGCAGCAATAAAGATGTACGTGTCCCTGTTGCCTCGGTACTGTGTGGGTGTGCTTCCTTAGCAAAGCAGGTAGAGATGAGCGAAACGGGCTAGAAAATAAGATCACTAAAAATAAGCCCTGCTTTCTCAGCCATCTCGTAAGAGGAATCACAAATATGTTCTTTTCAAGGTGGGAAAGGGAATCTGCCGTCTAATTTGGGGTGGCTCGCGGACAGAGGGATATTTTGCCGGATCCCCTGCCTGATTAAGTCTTAAGCCATATGCTCCTGGCTTTGGCTCACAGAATCTACACCACTGTTGAGCACAGTGTGTCCCATTCAGGCTTCATCCAGTAACATTTTTATTTCAGAATACAGTCGTCACATTAAGTCATGACTTAAGGGAAGTATTTTTTTTTAAAGCCAAGCAGAAATATCACTCTGAGCTAAGATTACAGAAATGAAAATCACTCTTCTGCTCTTGTAAAAGTGAATTAAAATGATAGTATCAAGAATAGAATCAACATTTGTGCATTAATATATTTTTATCTTCCCTAGAGTGTAGGATTTTAATGTTTCCTATTCTGGAATCTGGCATCTGAGTTATTTCCTCTCCCACACACATCCCTTCGCCGCCTTTTACCACTTAATTAAAAGGGAGATTATAAGAACACCTAATGATGTCCTTCTGCGTGCATGTTCCTTTTCTACCGACCCCAGGAAGATGCATTTGTCCTGAGAGCTCCTACCTCTAAATGTCTCCCATCCATGTGCCACAGTGTGGGACATGAATGGTTAAAATTAACTGCTACCATTTTACCCACTCTCTAACCTGAAAACCTTTAAAGAAATAAGCTTATAGATAAAGTTCATCATAACATGACAATTATAATCTCAAGCTTTCCATTGCACTCTGCTGTTCAAAGCCCCGAATTCATACCTTACGCACTAGCAAGGATTCTTTGCTTACCCAAACCTCTGTCAGGCTCCCGGACCTTCTGGTCCCATCTGTGCACTTACCCATAAGTTCAGTTTTACTTTTTCAAGAACGCGGCTAATGCAGTTGAACAGGAACTCGCAGTCTCCCCAGACATAATTGCCTACAATAGCAGGTTCAATGTCCATCTCCTACCATCCCCTAGTGATAACTGGTCACCCTGCCAGTCTATAGAAAGAATCCTTTAGACTGGTTTGGGCATAATCCCCCATACACTTGATGTTTGCTTTTGGTCATTTCTCACCCAGCAATGTCTACTCTGTGCTTGGATGTAATTGCCCACTTGCCCATTTTAATATTCAAAGTTGAATGCAAACCCATTGCAATGTTCCCGAATAAATTCTTCTTCATTGTGCCTTAAAAAGTGCTATCAAATAATTTTAATGAGTTTTTAATAGCATCAGAGACTGTACATGGAAACACAGTCACCTCTCTGGAAAGTTCTAAATTAGCTAGTAATGATCCCAAGTCAGAGAATTGAAGTTTGGAAATGGAAATGACCTCACAAGCTGGAAAACTCTATTTTAAAATAAAGTACAGCTGTTAGGCCAGTGGGAAAGTGAAATAATTCAAATCCAAGACCCCTGATCCTTAGTCCCACACTCTTTTCCTTCTACAATATCCTTTCCTTGAAATCATCTAGAAGGCAAACAAGTTGGCATGTGAGCCACTCTCACCCATTTAGTTTATTTGAAATGATGCTAGTTAGCTAAATTTAGTAAGTTTCATTAAATTGTAATTGTTTTGTTACATAGTAAAGTTAAGATGATCAGTGATTTTTAGTGTCGGTGTTAATCTTAGAACATACTGGAGTTGTTCTCAGACAGATATCATACTTAGTATTTGTGGCTACATAAAACTAGCAAGAAAAAAATGCCAGAATAGAACAAATAAATAGAAAAAAAAAAGAACAAGTACTACAGAGTTGTACATCAAAATCACAAATTGGAGAAACTAGTCAAACCTCTGTTGTCTCAGTTCTGTGGCTAGTTTAGGCTACATATGCCAATTACATACCATCCATGAACCTCAGCTTCCTCATATGTGATTTATGGCAAAACTAATTGTTATTGCAGTACTAAATGAGACACTTATTCAACATCTAACATAATACTCTAAAATATAATATACTCAAGGAACACTAAATAGGCTAATGTCTCTTGATATTTTGCGCTCACATGGGCACTGGGATCTAGTACCCTTCACAAAGTGTATCTAAAAACAGATACTTTTGTGGGACAGCCAGAGGAGACTTATGGGAAGTCATCAAGAGTTGTCCACTGCAGAGGTCATCAGCATCAAGTGACTCAGTCACCTTTCTGCTTGGCTCAGTGGAGAAGAGCCTTAGAAACAAGCATTTTCTTTGCACTGAGTCTGGAAGCCGATTGAGCTGCATCCCACAGCTAGAGAGAGGCCAAGGTGAGAAAATGGTCCTTCTGGTTAAGTTTATTTACTGACTCATCCATGAACCGTGGTATGTACATAGAAACCCACACAGATGGGACAAGCATATGTCTTCACATACTCAAATGTCCACACTCAAAGTGTGAACCTTTCTTAATGACGCAAATATCTGGCTACCTCTAGAAAAAGGAAGCAGAAGCATTCTCTACTCTTTAGAATTCACTTTCAGATTTGGGAAGATTTACTTTCCAAATTATGTTTTGCTATGGCAAATATTAGCTTTGCCCAGGAACACAATGCTAACACTACAGTAAAAATCATGCTGGGCTGCAGGGGAAAAATCGACTTGAATATTTAAGGATGGTTATGAACTCTGAGACAGCAAGGACAGTGAATGCTGTCATTATATCTCTGCCCCTCACAGAGCACAGTGACAGGCACATTACATGTTATTAGTTGGAAGTTGGTTTCATACATTGATGAAGACAAGTAAATTACCACAGGAAACTCAGTATGTGTTAATTTTACAAAGAAAAAAATGTTACCTCTATTACTCTGAGTTAAGGTTAAAATATTATTTTCTTACTTCCTCAGTAAAACTAATGATGTTGGAGCTGGTGATGTGGCTCATTGGGTAAAAGCTCTTTGCAAGTGTGAGGACCTTGATCCAAATACCTGGAACTCACATAGAAGCTAGAAGTTTCTTGTAATTCTATTTTTCTCATATGCAATTGGAAGGGCTGTGTAACAGCTTCCTTTGAAATCTACTTCTCAGATTCACTTGAAAGGTGCTGGTGGGAGGTCAAAGGGCAGAAAAATAGTAAAGCAAGAGCCCGTGTGTTGGCATTTGTACTACTCAGAAGGTTAATGCCCCTAGTTGGTGGTCCTCTACTCAGCTGTCTTCCCTGCCTTTTAATTTTCATCCCTTTAGATTGATAAATGGCAATAACCTTCCCTCACCTATGTAAATATAACCTTACTAACTCTCCTCTGAATGCCCACTTGGAGCATACAATCTGTTTCTTTTCAGGGCCCCGGGACAACATTTTCAATGTCTCAACTACTAATACAAAATCAGTGGGTACTAGATGAGCTCTTAAACCCTGTTTCATCTCAAAAATCTCCCACACCCAAATTCTACTAAAATTTAAAACACCTTGAAGCTAGCATAACATTTGTGAGTCAGTGACTCTTCCTGGAATGTAGAAAACACCATGGATATTTCATACAAGGAGGTGCTTAATATTGAAGATTAAACTCTTAACACTAGTAATGAAGAAATTATGGGGAATGAAGTCAGGGAATAACTCTAGGCAGGGTTTGGGAAATAAGGAAGCCCAGAAATTGCAGAAAAGCACCATGGAGAATCTCTCAACCACCCACAGCACTAAAATGAATTACTTATTTGAAGATGTCCTGAAGACTCCAGTAAAACAAACAAACAAAAACCCCCTTCCTACAGCACTTGAGCAGAGCAGTAGTGGCTACCGCTTTTTTCCTCATTGCAAAATTCTCTTCTTGTTCAAGTCTAATGCTGTGCTTTTTTTTATTACTTATTTTTTTTATTAATTTATTCTTGTTACATCTCTATGGTTATCCCATCCCTTGTATCCTCCCATTCTCCCCTCCCTCCCATTTTCCCCTTATTCCCCTCCCCTATGACTGTTCCTCAGAGGGATTACCTCCCCCTGTATATGCTCCTAGGGTATCAAGTCTCTTCTTGGTGACCTGCTGTCCTTCCTCTGAGTGCCACTAGGTCTCCCCCGCCAGGGGACATAGTCAAATGTGAGGCACCAGATGAGAGAACAATGGGAGAATAGCAATGTAGAAGGATCCAGTGGGTCCTAGAAACCTACAAGTAGAACATTATGATAGGCAGATTTGGGTCATGGAGTCCCGCTCAAACTAAGGCCCTAGCCAAGGACAATACAGGCGGTAAAATTTAAACCCCTACCCTGATCTAGCCCATGGACAGGACAGTCTCCACACTTGAGTGGAGAGAGGGATTTGACTTTCTAATGTTGTACTCTTTGACAATATTAATTGAAGCACACATCCCAAGCAGCCAGTGTCATGCAGACACTGCAAAAACAGAAGCACTTAAGGGAAATAAAGTAGTGTGTGCAGTTTCTAACAACATGGCATAACAAATTAAATTAAGTACCCTAAATTTCAGATCCAGTTTAAACCATTCCTTTACTAAGATGACAGAGTTCTGACTCTTTCTCCTATATTATTCCTTCCACAGCTGTATTCTGCCATCATTTTTTTTTTCAGGGCACATATTCAAGAACCTTTCTAAGGAATATAGAATGGAGATAATTGCTGAGTTCTATAGTATGTAGTAATATCCAAATATTACTCACATGCTTGGTAAACATTCAACTTAACACCTCTTGTATTTCTAGTTTAAGATCCTTTCCCCCATTTTACAGGTATTGCTTCATGTCTTCCAACCACTAGCTTTATAAGAAAACCTAAAGCCAGTCACATCCTCTCTTTCAGCGGTGTGGGGGGAGTATAGCCACACTGGGTCCATATGTGGTACAATCTCTAGCAGTAATTTAGAGGCTGGTATGAATTCGGCCCATCATTTAATCATGTTGCTCTTGTTCTCCTGCATAAAACACTGTCGTTCATGTTATATTGGTCTGAAATTAAGCTCACGCTTCTGGCTTTTGGTCTTTAACAGCTTCTACACACTGACTACAACTTTACTCTTGTCTCATCTCCATTTTACTGCAGTGATTCTGGCAGATTTCTCAGTGATACAGTTTTCTCCACTTTACATCTCCTTTTGTTCTTATCCTAAAACATCAGCCTACCGTCTCTGCTTATCTCACAAATATCTCTCTCACCTTAGAAACGTATCACTTCCACCTCCCCAATATCCAACTCCTTTTGGGTCCGTTGCTACCTTGTTGGCATAGCTTTTAGAGAACATTTGGACTTTTATTACAGCGGATCCTTTGTCCTGACTTAACTATTTCTCTTTATTTATCTATATCTTGAGAATTTCATATATAAAAGCACTATATACAACCTGCCTCCTATCCTCTCCTCCTTCCAATTCCTCCTGTGTCTCCCTTATTTCTCAAATTCATGACATCTTATTACTTATTATTATTACATATATTTAAATATATAAATGCAATCTGCCTATTTCATTTAGTGTTGCTATATGTGTTTAATGCTAACCTCTTGAAATTTATTAACCTTTCAGAGGGCTTGTCCCTGGAGAATAAAGGTTTTCCTTCTCTGGGCATCTATCAATTTCCTGTAGTTTCATCCAGGGTCAGGACCTTGTGAGATTTCCCCATCCATGTTGGCATGTTGATTGGCACTTTCATTTTTGAGGTCTTTTTTAGGTAACTATATTGGTGATGTTTCCTGGGTGCGGCTTTGCTGTCATATGTAGAAGATACAGTCTTACAGCAGACATCCTCCTTCTCTGGCTCTTAACAATCTTTCCACTCCCTTCACTTCCATGTTACCTGAGCCTAAGTGGCAGAGGTTGTGTTGCACATGTATCATTTGTTGCAACTGTATCATCAACTGACACCATGGTCAGTTGTTCTCTGCATTTTGGCCAGTGCTGGGTTTCTGTAGGGCTACACTAAGTTAGAACTTACTTGAGAGAATAAAAAACGCACTGCCTTGTGCATACTTTTATCTACCACATGTATCTATAGTACATAGTAACGAGTATATCCTATTAATGTCTTTTGAAATGAACTCAGTGATACATATGTAGCAAGCAACTTGATACTGGGTTTCATATTCATGACATTTTTTCTAATCAGTTTCTCTAAAATTCTTCAGCTTAAACTAAACAGTATATCCCAACCCCCGGTACACTCCCCTTATTCAAAGTTATGACCGCAGGAATAGCATTGCATTCAATTCCATTGTAATTACTATTTTATTGAAAATTAGGATGCACAAAGATTTTTTTTTTTTGAGTCTACAAAATACAAGAATGGTGTTTGTTAATGGTAGGAGAAATCAACCTCCCATTTACTTGTTTCTGTAGATTAGGTGCAGATGAGAGCATCATGTCCAGGCAGTGGTGCCTCTAATTTAATTCTCCAAATGTTATACAGCATTCCAGGTGCACTGCTTTTCTGAGACAGCCAAGAGGTTATGAATCAAATCTTGTAATCTAGTTCTTTGCATGTACAGGCACGTTTTTGGCCACAGAGTGAGAATCAGTGTAAATGAATCTATTGATCCTTTTCAAAATTTGACTACAAACCAATTTAAAATCAGATTTATTAGATGTCAAGTGCAGGAATTCTGACAAGATTAGTGACATAACAAGGGTATTGTCTAGGATTAGGGAGAACCGATGAGGCATTTTTTTTCTCTTTAAATTGTGAGTGAATCACAATACTTTTGTTGTCCATAAAAGTATAGGTAACATTAATATTTAAATCTCTGAAAGTCCTCTAACAGTCTGTCTGAGGATGTTTTTCTTCAGACTTCTGGTTTAGAGGCACTCCTCACATTCTCAGTTATAACATATCCCACTGACTTCTTTGCCTTTCTAAAAAATAAAAAAAGCCTCATGTTAATCATTTCTTTTTAGAAAATATAAAAGCTGGAAGAAAACAAAATCTTCCTACATTGTTATTGGTGAAACCACTTCCTTTGTTGTTTTAAAAACAAACAAAGGTGGTTGTTTATCTGACCCAATTAAAGACAATTTTGAATACCCTGAACTGGCCTTTCTTTGTTGTGGGTGTCAAGCCTAGGGTCAGCTTTGTACAGAGAAACATTTGAGTATTTAATCATTTCAAAATCAAACGATTTGCCCTCCTTTTATATTTACTAGATAAATTTTGGAATGAGGAAGCAATGATTTTTATCAAGGCTGGCTTACCCCAGCCCAATATGTTAAAGATTTCCCATAAGACCCACATCCAAAACAATGTCTTCCAAACACATACAACAGAACTGATGTGCACATGAACTGACAGAAACTTTGGCAACATGCACAGGTCATACACAGGTCCCGGCCAAACAGGCTCCCAGAACTGAGAGGGAGAAATGGACGGGAGTTCCCATTACTAACCAAGCCATCTGCAATTGATGCCCTCTTGCAAAGGAAAAATCGATATTTTCCAATAGCGTTTCACTGTGTATATTAACCACACTTCAGGGCAGGTCCCACACCTAGGAATAGTTAGTTATTGCAAAATAAAATCAATGGGACTTTTGTAGATATTTTGCCTTATTACCTTGCTTGGGTATTTTTGTCCTATTGGTCGTTTTCTTATATATTTTTTTTCCATTTACATGGTGTGTGTGTGTGTGTGTGTGTGTGTGTGTGTGTGTGTGTGTGTGTGT
>OU015743.1:586231-630426 GCA_907169655.1 Acomys percivali | reverse complement strand
TGTGTGTGTGTGTGTGTGTGTGTGTGTGTGTGTGTGTGTGTGTGTGTCTTGTTTTTTTTTTTTTTTTCCTTGTTAGTATTTGTATTCATTTTTTTAAAGAAAAAGAGAAAGAGGCGGTGTGGAGAGAGATGGGTCGGAAGTTTGGGGAGATGCTGGGAGAAGTTTGGGGAGGGGGAATGTGATAAGAATATGGTGTATAAAATTTCTGATTAAAAATAAAGATAAAATAAATAAATGCATCTAAATGGATGAAAATATATGATATAAAAGAACCACATCCAATTACTATTTGAACATCTTTGCTTTCATTAAAAATCAACTCTAAATATATTAGCTGTTTTAGATAAACTATATATCTTTATATCAACTTAACATCTACAGTAAAAAAAACCCTTGGGGCCTGGATGTAGTTCACTTGAAAGAGTATGTGGCTTGAATTCACAAAGCTTGGGTTGGTAATCCCCAGTACCACAGAAAAAAGACTGTTGAGGTATGACTGTAACGGCAGCACTCAGGAGGCAACAGCTAAAGCATCAGATATTCAAGGGCATCTTCAGCACTATGATGAGCTGAAGGCTAGACTTGGCTATAGGAGACCTTGCCGCTAAAAAGAAAAGACAGCCATTTTCTCTTGTCCTTTTCCCAGATTCCTCTTTTCCCTTGTCAACTGCCTCTTGGCAAAGAGCAGCACGTGCTTGCTACCGCGTTCCCCTCCTCCTCCTTTATTCCTTCCTGTCTCTTCCTCGGTAGCCTTTCATTTGAGCAAGTGCAGAAGACGCTGGCAGCTATGGTGTATAAATATCCCCATTATGCAAATGTTGTTTGCTATTAGCTTTTGCTTAGGGAGCACATTGACTTCCAGGCCCCACCTCACAGTCCCAACTCTCCAGATCAGATCTTGCTTCCTTCACAACTATTTATTCGGTGATGACCAGTATAATGTAAAAAAACTGGATTGTGAGATGGTGCCAGGAATTTTATTAAAGGAAGGTGCTGTGCTTCCTTCCACCAGACGGAGTATTGATGTGACTTCTGGAGGCCACTGTGAACTTATCATGGTTCTTGATCTATAAGTTACAGATGGGCAATTGACAAAATCAGCAGTATCTTCATAAGAATGACACTGAGCTACCAGGCCTATTTTAATTGTATTTCTAATTTTATGCTTTGCCAAAGTTTGGAGAGGTTTTTTTCCTGGCCAAGGTAAGACTGTACCTCATAATTAGCTAATTCATATAAACAAGTTATCTGCTGGCGTGCCTTTCATATACAAACCAGCTAATCCTGATTTCACAAGAACCCCGTCCTATCTGCTTTGTTTATCTCTCACACAGCCAGAAAATAATTCTCCTACAGAAAATTAACCAAAGGCCACACTGTTAGGACTTTGCAGCAGAGTACCTTGGTGAGTTGAAGCGAAGGAATGCCGCAGCAGAGATTACAGCACACAACAGATCTCACGGGAGAAGTTTATTGGGTCAGAGGGAATGAAAGGCCATCTAAGAATGGGGACCATGATGGGGGAGGGGCACTTTTAAAGGGTGCCCATGTTGCCTAGGGAAAATATGTCACATTTTGTGCCTGTATTTGATGATGTGGCTTTTGGCACTTAGTCCCGGAGGGCGGGCTATGGAAGTGCCTGCTTTCTAACAAGCATACCTGAAGACCCCGGGCATTGTTCAAGTGTGTCAGTCTTATACCAGTTTTACCTTTCCTATCTCATTCCCACTTTGGTCCCCTCAACATGCCTAGTGCACCCTACACATTCTTGAAGGACTCTATGGGGAACTGTAACTATAAACATTCATTTCAGTGGCTTTGACCTCTTCTTGACATCATTGAGTCACATTGAGTCATGTCACTACGTTAGGACGTGGGCACAAAACAATCCTGCATTCTAACTCAGCTTTAATGACACAAGGAAGATATAAACTCCAAACTTATTTAAATCATTGGTATTTTAGGCTTCTAATACAAACAAATACTATAATGCATGCATCTTTCTGGTGTGACTCTATAAAGACATCAAACATAGCAATGCTCAAGCCGAATTCAAACGCAGACCCCACAAACCTACTCTTTCTCTCATTACTTTTCTGATAATGCTACATAGTCAACGTCAACTGTCAGCTTGACAGGGTCTGGCATCGCCTAAATGACAAAGTGCTGGACATTTTTGTGAGAGACTTCCTCTTTGGATTAATGGAGATGGTAGGACCCATGCTAACTGACAGGTGCACAGTACTGTTCCATGAGCTAGAGTTCCCAGTGAAAAAAAAAAGAAAAAGGCTGAACCCCAATATTCACCTTGGGCATGCGCTGCTTTACCTGCTTCCTGCTTCGACTACCACTCCTCTCCCACACGGTAAACTGTACCCTGAAAGTTTTACTTTAGCTTAGTTTTACTTTCCTTCCTTAAACTACTTTTTTCCAGGTGTTTTGTCACAGAAATAATCAAAATAATTGATACAGTGAACCAAAGATCTAGAAATCAACCTAGGATCCCTTCTACCTTCCTGACCCTGCTCTTTCATTTTCTCCAACCCCTGAAATATTTCTCAGTGGTATCTGCCCCTCCTTCCACAGAGTAGCTACCTCTGCTTTGCACTTGCTTATGGACTAACTAAAAATACTCAGGTAAAGTACAAATTACCCATTATGGCCCTTTTACAATAAATTTGTATCAGTTTGGCCTAAGAAGGCTAAATAACAACAAATTGTCTGAAGCATAGTTTTAAACTGTCAGCACTACGTGCTGGGCAGAATCTAACTAAAACAAATCTACCTGTAAAACAAACAAGCTAATCAAAACCTCATGACGTACATAATACCCTAAGCACGTGCCACTATGATGGTGCTAGGCAATTTCTCTCCCCCTCCTTGTCCATGCTCTTCCTTCCTCCTCCAGCCATCAAACTTTCTCCTCCCCTTCAAGAAGTCCCGCCTTCCACTTCCTAAGCAGTGATTTATTGACAGTTGATACATTCACTCAGCATTCCTCCATATGGCCCAAAGGCCTTTGATTTATTTCTTTTTATGTTTTTATTGAAAAATAAAATCATTCATATTACATTTCAATTGCTATCCCATCCCATGCATCCTCCCATTCCTCCCTCCCTCTTTCACCACATTCTCCTTCCCTATGACTGTGACTGATGGGGACCTCCTTCCCTTGAATATGATGCTAAGGTATCAAGTTTCTTCTTGGTAGTCTGCTATCTTTCCTCCAAGTGCCATTGGGCCTCCCCATCAAGGGGACATGACCAAATAAGGGGCACCAGAGTTCGTGTGAAAGTCAGTCCCCAGGCTCTACTTAACTGTGGAGAATATTCTGTCTCTTGGCTAGGTCTGGGTAGGGGTTTGATGATGACTGCACATATTGTCCTTGGTTGGTGCCATAGATAGAGCAGAACCCCTGGGCCCAGACCTGCCCATCATAGTGTTCTTCTTGTAGGTTTCTAGGACCCTCTAGATTCATCTACTTCCCTATCTCCTATATTTCTCCTACCTTAGGGTGTCCTCACTACTATCCCACTTTCCTGTTAAGTAAAGACTTTCATGAGACATACCCCTTGGCCTAGTGTCCAGATATAAGTGAGTATATACTATTTGAGTCTCTCTGCTTCTGGGTTAGCTCACTCATTATGATCATTTCTAGTTCAATCCATAAAATGGTTCAAGATCTTTTGATTGATCTTAATCTCCCACCTTTAAAGTCACATCTTTGTCATCTATTTTCTGCCCTCTGGGCATAGTGCTATCCTCCTGCTGATTGAAGGTATTGGTGTTGATATGTGTGTGTATACACATATATAATTTATTATGTATCATATTATATATAATTTATTAATATTACATCCTGTCTTCCCACTCCCACATTCCCTCCTTTTTCTGCCCATTTCCCCTCCGCTAGACCTGTGACAGAGGGGGCCTCTGCTCCCCCACCATCTGACCACAGCCTATCAGGTCTCATCAAGATAGTCTGTATCCCCTTCCTCTGTGTACTCACAAAGCCACATGCCAAGGGGAAGTGATCAAATCATAGGCACCAGACTTCATGTCAGAGACAATTCCTGCTCCACCACACACACACACACAGAGAGAGAGAGAGAGAGAGAGAGAGAGAGAGAGAGAGAGAGAGAGAATGAAGAAGGAGGCCATCATTAAGGCTGGTGATCTGGATCCAGCTGGGGCCTGAACAAACTCATGCAGCACCCAAGGAAAATGCATGCAGACAATCTAGACCCCCTGTCCATATGTGGCTGATAGAGAGCTGATATTGATCTTTTTACAGCAGCTTTTTGCTCCAGCTTAGAGCATTAACTCTTTCACCTAGGAATTTTATAAGGCTGGTTCCTCTTTCTTTAAGTCTGGGTAAATGTCAGTTCCTCAGAGAGGCTTTCTCTGAACAACCTACCTAAATCAGCTCAACACACACAGTGATCTGCATACACTATGACACGCCATCATATTCTTAATCATCTTTCCTGTATAGCAATAATCACAACTGGAAATGGCTTATTTGCATACTTTTAATTGTTTGCTGTCCAATTCCCTCATGAAATGCCAAGCAGATCTAAGATGGACTTAATCTGTCTCCATTATGTCACGTCTGCTTTTGTTAAACACATATGAGTTTCTCAAATAGTTGCTGGATAAATGAATGAACGTCCCTTAGTCTATTCTCCTCCCAGCCCCCCTGTCCATTTCGTATTGCTCAATGGTACTTGAATGATCCAGATAGAATCTATCTATTGAAGGGATCTGTGTACTGTGGGGTGCTCTCTTTTGGACCAGGGATTAGGCACAGATCATACCCAAACACCACTTTCCAACACAAAGATATCCTTTATTAAGCAAGACAAAGACACAAGGTGGCCGAATCTGAATTGGGCATAAGCCATAGCAAATAGTTTTGCAGGTGTAATTTTAATAGAGAGTGAAAGAGAAAAAAAATGGAAGGTCCATGTTAAATTGAGCTAGGATGGATGGGTTGTTAAGTTCTGATTGGGCATGTTAATTAAGCTAGTTAAATGAGGACTTTGGATTGGTACTTATTGATGTCTTGATTGTTGGGTCTGGGTGATCAGCCTCAGCAATGAGTGGCCATATAAGAACGTGGCAGGGGCTGGAGAGATGGCTCAGAGGTTAAGAGCACTGATTGATTTCCTGAGGTCCTGAGTTCAATTCCCAGCAACCACATGGTGGCTCACGGCCATCTATAATGAGATCTAGTGCCCTCTTCTGGCCTGTAGGTGTACATGCGGGCAGAATACTGTATAATAAATAAATCTTAAAAAAAAAAAGAACATGCCAAATAAAGACATAGACCTTGGTGTCTAGTTTTAGGGATGTGGAAGTGCCCAAGTAAGAGATTCTAATGGTTTAGCAAGAAAGAAGGAAGGGGACAGAGCAAAATCTGCCAGTGCCATGTTTGCCATGCTCAGGCCTATTACAGACCTAAAACTATAAAACCAAACAACATAAACATTCTCCAAGAATCTACTAAGGTTTCCCAAATTAAGTGTATTGGGACACAGATCAAGGTGTGCAAAACATTGATTTCCTTTTCATTCTCAAGAGATTGTGATTTTCTATATCTAATTTCAAGTCTGAGAAAATAGACTAAATGCTTCCATCAACAACAAAGTTTCTGACCCAATAAGATCCCACTTTATGCTTCTTCGGTATGGAGAAATAAAATCCGTGCTAGTTTTAGCTGTTTGGATAATATTTTCCAAGTATTAGCAGCTTCTTCATTCCTTTAAATTCTTTTTCCTTATTTAAAATTTTGGTTTGACAAAGATACTTCAAAATACCTGTCTTCAAGTTCATATATTCTTTCTTCTTCATGACCAAACTTACATGAAATTCTCCTGTTGAGACTTAACTGTGTTTTTTATTTAATTTTATTGATTGATTACTTTATTTGCAAAATTTCTGTTGAGTTATTTTTGGTGACGTCTATTTATCATCCAAATTATGACTTGTTTTCTAATTTTTATTGAACTATCTCATTGGCTTTTCTCATTATCACTGTTTTAATTTTTTATCATGTATCTTATCAATAGCCTTTCCTTTTGGGGCTTACTATTCAGTAGTACTGTTTTCATCTAAGTGATTAAGTTATTTGCTTTTTATTTTTTTATTTCTTGAGTCCCTATTACTCATCTTGTGGATCAGTTGACTACAAATTTTATAAGGAAGTTTTCATAGTACAAGGCATTCTCCTAAGGAAGTGTCTTAGGGTATCAGTTTCATAGGTAATAGTGACTTTGATTCTAGTTGGATATAGCATGTGCCTTAGTTAGGGTTTCTATTGTTGTGAAAAGATACCATGACCACAGCACACTTGTAAAGAAAAACATTTAATCAAAACTGGCTTACAGTTCAGAGGTTTAGTCTATTATCATCACAGTGGGTAATATGGCAGCACATAGGCAGATATGATATTGGAGATGCAGCACAGCTAAGAATTCTCCATATTGATACATAAGCAGCAGAAAGGGACAGTGAGCCACTCACTGTCTTGAGCTTCTGAAACCTCAAACCCTGCCCTCAGTGACACACTTCCTCAGACAAGGCCACACGTATTTGCACAAGGCCACACCTCCAAATATCACCACTCTTCATGAGCCTGTGAGGCCATGTTCATTCCAACCACCACAGCATGCCGTCCTCCTATAGCATCTTCAGCCATACATAATGGGTTTTGTTGTAGTAGTATTATTTATAAGTGGAAAAAAAAACCAGTCTGTCTGGGGCTTGTGCAGAAGTAAGAACATTCTAGCAGCCAGGCAGGTGTGGTCCACATAACATGGGAAATCGAATGGAAAGTGGAATGCATACTTTATGGCCACACAACAAATAAAAATGCTGTTTCTGGGAACATAATAGTTGATGCATAACTCCTAGTGAATTTCTTGGATCATTCCTACTAGTGAAAGGGCCTGTGGCACTGTAAGTCCCAATAGCAGCAGAGGAAATACAACACCAATGACATGAAAGGGTATGCAATATATATTTAATCTTGAATGCTTGGGCCACAGCTGTTCTGCTGTGTGTGTGTGTGTGTGTGTGTGTGTGTGTGTGTGTGTGTCTGTCTGTGTCTGTGTGTGTTTGGAAGGGGTCCCATGATGATGCAGCAATAGTGTTCCAGTGTATCAGAATGCCAATCCCAGGAACACCGATATTTAGAAGCTTCTCAAGTTGAGTTAAGGTATAGCAGACTTAGTTCTCAGAATAGAAGGAAAATTGTGAGTCTTTCTCCTAAGGAAAATTACTGTGTGGACTCTAGGTAGCCCCTAACCACAAACTGAGCTCCCAGTTTTTGAGGACTTTTGCACTCTGTGTTCTGGGTTTTCTAGAATCCATGGTGATGGGATTTTCTGGTGTCTCCTACTCACCCTTTTCCTGCGATAGGGAGTCCCTACTGATGAGGAGCCCCAGAACCAAGATTTCTGGTCGGCTTTCCTTTTCCTTCTCTACTTACAGCTCAAGTCTCCACATCAGGCTAAGTTTCCGTCCTCTCCCTCAACCATTCACCTTACACCGTTGTATCTTCCCATTACTTTGATTGCTGCCTGTGAAAGAAGAATCATGCAGTAAGTGTCTGTATTCCCTACTCCTGGAATCTGCTCCTCGTTTTTCTTTATAGCGCAACCAACTGGTATGGAATGAAAATCCAAACTAACTTTTTAAACAATAAGTTACTATGCAGGTAATTTCAGGCAGTACCCAAGACTTTTGAAACGATTAGTTAAAAAGGGAAATGTCATAAAAGTTTGTGATTTTTCACTAGATGCTGTCCAAATCACACAATAATGTAAATGTTAAAATTCAGCCTTCAAGTAAAGATCTACTCTTAAACTAGTGTATTTTTCTTGGTTCTAAAAGCAAATAACTTTAAATACATTTCCCACATAGAAGTACTTTATATATAAAAAAACATACCAATAAATCCCTATAAATTGTTACACAAGAGGAAGTAGGAATTTACTTAATTGTGTTTATATTTCTCATAATATATAATTAATCTGTGTAGTTTTCAGACCAGTTAACTGCTATGCAATTAAAGTTTCTGAGTCTGCCAGATCTTCCACTGTCAGTGGAGGTGACACAGGTTCATATGCAGAGCAATGCTGCAGGGATGTCGCATAATGAGAGATAGTTCCTCTTTAATTAGGTATACCGCCACTCTCTGTCACAACTGAGGCCACCATGACCCAAATAACAATCTGGGCAAGAAGCAGCAGATATTTTCTCTATAAAGAATGCTTTTTTTCCCTCCTGTCACAAAAAATTTAATAGTTAAGGTGAAAACAGTGCATGCATGCCTTATGACAATTTTTGAAGGTATTGATACACCTGGATAGGCATAAATAGTGTTGAAGGCACTCAGAGCTGGTGTTAACGTGGTTACGAACATGCCTTAGTAACTACATGGAAAGAGTACAGCACAACTCACAGGTGTCATTTGTCAGCTTCATCATCCACTGAAAGTGGCATTGTCTGAAGAAAAATAAATCTCTAAGGAGCCAACTCACCAAAGTTTGTGTTCACTACAGCCAAGGAAGTTGAAAAGGTCAGTAAATAAATTAGCTTTTCCAATAGGTTTTTAACGTGCTTTAGTTGGAACGGGATTCAGGGAAAGAACGAAATGCAAGAAGAGGTTACTAGAGGCAAGGTGAAAGGGAAAATATTTAAACAGGACATTCCTCCGTTCTCACAGTCTTAACTCCATTTTATTTTATGCTTTCTATGGACCGTGGTGTTGATTTTATTGCATATGGCCCTCGTGCATAAATTATCAAAGAGTTTAGAAAACGGAGTGACAAGGGAGGCTTTACATAGTCACTCCTCAGTGCCTGGAAGAGATTGTGAGAAGGATTCTCTACAGATACCAAAGTCTGTAAGTGTTGCAAACCCTTATCTTCTGCCATATTTGTCTGTAATAAACTGTACACATCCTTTCACACACTTCACATTGTCTCCAGATGGCCTGGTATACTCAACATGATGTAAATGTTACCTAGAGAGTTATTATACTGTGGTTTTTATATAATAGTGAATTTTTTCTACATACTCAGCATATCTATGTTTTTCTGAGTATTTATAATCTATTGTTGGTTGTATCTATGGATGCAGAACTCAGAGATATATATAACTGACTATATTTACATTGATTTTAGCACTCAGATAAGACTATCAAATAATGTATGTCTAACCTTCCTAGGTAACATCTTATTTATTTTCCAACCTTCCTAGATAATTGTTTGTTTATATTTTTGTGGACTGGGGATTGAACCTAGGACTTCATACATTTCAGACTAGTGCTACATCACTAATCTACATCCCAACCTTCTTTTTACCTTTCATTTAAGATAAGATCTTACTGGTTTCCTGAGTTTACTCTGCCAGGAAACCTGTAAGTGATTTTTGAACTTGCAATCCTCTTTCCTCAGCCTCCTGTCTGTGGGATTACAGATTTGACCCACTTGTACAATCCCTGCAGGAGTAAACTTAATAAGCTCCTACTTTGAATGACAGACTAAATTTATCTTGGTTCTGTGCCACTCTTCTTGTAATTTTTCACCACCACGTAAGGGCAGAAAGAACTCTACCTAATGGGCAAATCCTACCCCAAACATTGCCAAGTCCCGCCATAAACCCAAGGTTACATGGTTTGAGTTCTTCACAAAACATCCGAGTGAACACTTGTCAGGAGATGACATGTATATAAGTGCAACTGTCTGATAAGCACATGAACAGTGTATTCAGCATCAATAGGCCTCAGGAAGATAAAGTTGAAACATACGGAAGTATTTCATACTCAGCAGAATGTCTAGAGAAAGAAAACTGGTCACACTGGGCTGATTAGGTAAGAAGAAGAAAAGACTCAGGCCAATCATGGGCTAAAAACTTGCATAAACACTAAGAGGAAATGGTTCAACCATGTGGAACTGATGAGCTGTGAAACCCAGGGAAGCCAGGCTGGAGCAAGAGTGAGGTCAAGACATGTCCAAACCCAAAAGTCCAATCTTGAGACCAGCAGGATGAGGACTGTTTTCTTTCTGTTCTGGGCCTGCATGTCCTAGAACATGTAGCCTTACAACTCCTACCTCTGTCACTCTTAAGGTGGTGACCCCTAATTCTGCCACCTTGAGGTGGTCATGTAGCCTGGAGACCTGGTTTCACATTAAACTTCCTCTCTCCTTATAAGGACATGTCTATCAAGCACATGGAATTCTTCTTAATGCAAATAAAGCATTCCTAACACCTTGGCCCCAGCCAATGATATATACCCCCAAAAGCCCTACCAACTTCCCAAGGTCTATATAGGTCTTGTTCCCCTCCAACAAAGAGAGCTGTTTCGCTGAATATTGTCTCCAGAGAAGGCTGTTTTACCTACACTCATGCCTATAAAAATCCTGCCTGAACCCACCTGCCCCAGCCAAACTTCACTCCCTCCAATCAAGCCCAATGCATAATTTGCCTGGATACCCTGAGAGAAGACACAAATACGGGGTGCCACACCATGTCCTGTAGAAGGGAAATATTTAGCACTTAATCAGACATTTCACTCTGTGATCTTTGCCCAAGGTTAAGGAAAACCCGTTTACAAAGTTAATCATCATCATCATCACCATCATCATCATCATCATCTCATTATTATTAAACCCACAAAAAATGTTTACTAACATTAAACTTGAAGGGAAAGTAATATATTTATAAAGGGAATGCTAACCATAAATGGTAACATGCTTATAATCCCAGCACCAGGGAGGCTGAGGCAGAAAAATTGTGAGTTCAAATCTGTCTTTGGCTACACTGTGAGACTCTGACACAAACAAAATAATACAACTAAGCAATAAAGTATAACAAACATATCAAAACATTATCTAGTGAAAGAAGCCACATATAACACAGTAACATTCCATTTACAAGCAACTTTAGGTAGGAAGAGCTGAAGTATAATATATCAGCACTTCACAGAGGTACAAGATGAGGGAATCCCAAGAATATAATGAAAAATAGGGGTGGGCGGGTAATGAGAGTATTTTCTTGGTGAAATTACTAATAAGTATATACACAAAAAAATAAGTATACGCACTTTTCAAGATTATATCAAAATTATGCATTTATCTTATATAGAATTGCATATTATATATATTATATTTTGCAGAGAGTACCATTTCCAGAACCACACTGTATATATTTTGAAATGTTTTTTATCTATTTCTTTCCATTTCTGTGCACCTATTGTGATTAATCCACTCCATATACCTCTAATAAGATACAGCCAGATAGAGGATAATGTTGCTATCTTCTCAGACTTCCAGTGAGACGAGAGGTAGAGGTAGAAGGCTGTTGTCATAATTTGAATCTTTTGTATCCCAGGTCTATGTGCTAACGGCTTCCTTCCTAAGACAGAGCTACAGTGAGATCCATCCCTCCAAAGGTGAAGCCTGCAGCAGGTCCTTCATCCATTGGTGCTCTGCCATGGAGCAGAACTGTGGTGCTCCAGACCAAGCCCCTTCTTCTATCCATTTGGCTTTCTGGCCCTGAGGCAAGCAGTTGGCTACGCTTTTTCATAAAACATGCTCACTAAGTCCCAAAGCAGTGGGTTAACTGGTCTTAAATAGAACCTCAAAAATATGAGCTAAAAACCTTTATATTTTTAGGTTATTGAAAGCATTTTGGTATAGTTAAGAAAAGCTAACACTATAGTAATACTAATGATCTCACCATGATAGTGATTTTGTAGAGACCTAAGCTAACGATGTAACCTGTGTTGTGTTGATGGAGTCCACAGTAGCAGACAGCCACGTGATGGGTTCCTACATGGAGACTACCAGTCAGGCCTCAAGTCTCAACAGCCAACCAGCCAGTTCTTCAAGCTGCATGTAGCAAATGCCCATCACTGACCCTGTGCGCTTCTTCTGTACTCTATTTTACCGTATATTCTCTCTGTGGAGATAAATGTCACCGTGTGTTAACTGCCTGCCAACCCAGGATAGCAATCATAGTCACCATGAGTTTATCTCATTCTTCTGCATGTTTTGGCCTGCTATATCCAGCCTACTCCTGGAACAAAAATCCTTAAAGCACTCATGCCTGAATAGTGCCTCTAACAAATGCGCCCAGTCCCTCATGACACTATCTGCCAAGCTATTTTTCTCTTTTGAGTGTAATAAGCCAAATAACCTCTGATGTTATATATTAGTACTATACCCACACATGAGAAGTCCACACATAGGTATGACCTTATATCAGCAAATGCCCCATGATTCTGAGAGCAGATGATAAGAAAGGTACTTGAGGAAGGCTGCATCATAGACAGGGAGTTCTGTAAGGGAAGCAAGAAGGTACAAAATAAGGCATAATAAAGAAAGCTGCTCAGAAGGAGAAAAGGCTGAAGATGTGCACATGTTTTTCAGGATTGATTCAAATATTGTTTTAGTATACTGAGAAAGCCTCAAGTGAATTAAAATGTAGCCTCTCAGCTATTTCTATGATCTAATTATAAATATATTCAGCCACCTCTTGTGTCCTCAGCTCATGGAAATAGTACCTTTACACAGTCCCTAATTGTCCCTAAATATTGGCTATTTTAAGGAGAAGTTTAGTCATACTAATAGCATAGCTTCCAAAGTTAATGGTTTCCCCGAGCAAGGGCATCATTATAGATGAGTCCATATTGCTTTTGTCGAAGAACTTTCCCAAGTTTAAATGAGTTTGCTTACTAATGAGTAGTCAAAGTAAAATTTTACAAGTGTTTTAAGAACTATTTTATGACTCAGAAGTTTATATTCCATTCAGAAACAGGAACTGTAAAGAAGAAAAAATAAACTCCTTGTGGTTAGGTTCCAGCGCGGGGGTACATTAAACAGGATTATTGTGCTTACAGCACAAATTAAGTCAACCTCATTCCTCTAGCACAGTATTTTTATGCTAACTTTGACATGGAGACATAGAATTGTGAGGAGATTCTTAACTGAATGAATAAGCAACAGCAAACTTAAAAGGGTAGAACCCTCAGAAGGAACTGATGCTAATATACCCCACATAGAATTTAAAAATGGAGCCACCGACAGAGTCAGAAACAATCCCCATCCCAATCGTTAGAGAACCCACATGAAGGACAAGCTGCATATCTGCTACAAATGTGTAGGGGGCCTTGGTCCAGCCCATGCATGCTCTTTGGTTGGTGGTTAAGTCTCTGAGCACCCACGGGCCCAAGTTAGTTTACTCTGTACGTCTTTTTATGGTGTCTTTCACCCCTCAGGCTTCCTCAATCCTTCCTCTCACTCCTCTACAAGATTCCCCGAGATCTACCTATTGTTTGTCTGTGGTCTCTGCATGTTTCCATCAGCTGCTGGATGAAGATTCTCAAAATATGTTTAGAGGATGGGCTTAGACCTGCTATGACTTGATATGCCCACAAGGGCCTCTCCTCTGAGAAGGAAAAAGGGAAAAAGGGAGGGATGGGAGTATGTGAGGGGGAAGGGGTAAAATCAGGCTGTAAAATGATTAAATAAATAAGTTGATGAAAAAATAAATGAAGCCACATTGAAAGGAAGAAGTCTGCCTTGGTGAGGGGAGAAATATTTTGAAAATTTACTCAGGTTTAACTAAGGTAAGAAAACAAACCAGAGAATTTTGATGCATAATCATTCATTGTATTTCATTTTAATTTTTGGCAGATATAGGGGAAGCAGATATGCCTTCAGATTTTAAAATATATTCCTAATAAGAGCCAGATAATCACTATATAATCATCTGAACCTTATGAAAGCCTTGTAGCCATTTGACTAATTGATTTTGATTGCCTACTCTGATGAGTTGAAGCTGAAAAGATAAAAATTTAATACCTTTTAAGGAAATGAGCTCTATCAAGATAGCAAATGAATCTGTGCATACATAAGATAACCAGCCCTGCTCTGCAGGGGCAGCAGAATGAGGAAGTTGCCAGATGGTAAAAGGATATATCAGCCACCAGTTGGAAGATGTGCACTGAAAACTCATTGAAACTTACTGACAAGCAGAGCCCATGACAAGTATGACAAATCTAGACATTTTGGTCAGAAAACATTAGAGGTCGAGTGGTGTAAGAGCATTTGTCTTTGCCAAACTGTTCCTACTTAACGCTGTGCTTAGTAGAGTATAGGAAGAGGTACTTATAGGTCAGACTATCTAACTGTAAACTTATGATGGTAATATCACAACTTTGCTAGCTGGCATCGCTTTTGAATAGCCAGCATTTCAAGTAATAGCTTGATTGAGCCCAGGAACAGGAAGTAGTTCCCTCTGCTAGTAATGCTGCCGTGTCCAATTTTTTTGTATCAGTCTGTGTGCTGGGCATTCCCTTCCTAGCACTTGTAGTTCACTCCCATTGCTCCCCTGGTCTGGCCCCCAACCTTGCAATCTAAAGCAGACATGTGTCAGTGGATGCCAGTATTCTGGGTTGATCAGGAATCACGCAATGAAGTTTTCCCATATTGCCTCCAAACTCTAAGGACCTCAGAGTATAACAGGATTCAAAGAAAACTGTTACAAAGAATAGAATCTGTTCTCTTTGTTCCTTGGATATTGCTAAATCTTTTTTTCATTGTTGAGGTAATAACTGTTCCTCTTCGTGAGCTACAGAGCCCAGATTTTGTTATAATTGTATGTCACATACTGATCAAATAGGGATATTTAGATTTTTAAAATCATCTCAAATGTTTATTATTTATACGTGATGATAATATTCAAAGTCCTATTTTAGCTACTTTGAATTACATTACACTATATTATTAATTAAAATCACCCTTCCGTGCAACACAAGAACTTACTTTTCTATGCAGTTGTGACTTTACAGCCATTATCACATGTCTCCCGCTCTATGGTCACTGTTTTTCTTGATGCTTCTATCAGCTCAGCATTCTTAGGTCATACGTGTCAGTAAAATATTTAAAACTGACTTTCAATTCTTGCCTTGTTTGATTTTACATTATGATCTCCAAGTCCACGTACATTGCTACAAATGATATGCCTATTCTTTAATGACCATACATTGCCCCATAGTGTTTGCTGTATTCTCTTTATTCATCCACTAGTGAGCACTTCCACTGATTTCATATCTTGGCTGCTATAAAAGCTGCAGAAAACAAACATGAGAATTTGTGTATCTCTGTGCGATTGCTAAATTTAAGGTACTTTTCTTTTGTTTGTTTCTTTTTCTGAGGGATTTGTTGTTGTTGTCATTTTGTTGATTTGTATTTTGTTTTGTTTTGTTGTTTTGAGGAACCTCTGTCCTATTTTCCCATAGTGGCCACACTAATTGACATTTTCACAAACAGGACACAGGGATTCCCCATTCTCTAAGACTTGTCATTGCTTGTCTTTTTAACTGAAATTAAACTGAGTTGAGATACATTTTTTGATGCATTGATGTGTTCTTCCATGATAAGTGGAACACTAAACATATTTCAAGATTAACTGGCCATTGGGAGCCAGGGCTGGCACTAAAAGTGACACAGAGACAAAAGCAGAATGACAGAAAACCCAGCAGTCAACCCACACACTTAGAGCTAAGTGTCTATTAACAAAGAAAAATAATATATAATGGGAGAAGAAAATTCTAATAAATGGTCTTGTGAAAAGTGGATGCCACATGTGTCCCAATCTGGTCACACATACAAGTGTCAACTCACAATGAAAATACTTAACTATAAGTCTCAAAACAATTTTTAAAAAACTTCTTAGAAGACTTGAAGTAAGTGTTATGTGACGTGAGTTTTGGGAAGAAACTTTTGGGACAAAGATATAATACTGTGCAATATAAGGAACAGCACACAAATGAAATTCTATCAGATTGGAGATCTTCTCCATAACAATGAAATACTTGACAAGGGGAACATGTAATCTATGAAGTGGGAGAACTATTGTTAAATGATCGGCAGGAATTACTGACCAACCTATGTAAGGAACTCAAAATCTGAACATCAGGAAAGCAAGTACTCTGATACTTAAAGTGAATACTTGATCTATATAGCCTTTTAAATACTCTCAGGAAAGGTAGAAATCAGAGTAATATCAATAGATAGCGATGGATATCAATAGAAAGTAGCTGAGAAACCTGCACTTAACAACCTTATGTTGGAAAGAGTTAATAGGCATTATCTACATGAATGTACATCTTTTTGAGAAAGGTAATGTAATTATAAAGCAGTTAATATTTGGTAATAAATACTTGGAGTTAAGGAGACTTCTAAAACCATACCACATGTTGACATTCATTTGTCACTCCATCCCATAGCCACATTATGGAGCAAAATAGCCTGGAAAGTCAGAGGAGCCATGGGTGGTAAATCACACACCCCCAGTAAATCAAACAAACAAAAGCAAACAAATAATAAACTAAAACCATGGCAAAGAAAGGAGGACTTAAATCACCCTCTCCTTTGATTCCCACATGTTGTTGAAGAAGGAAGAAAATACATTTTCTTCACTTAGTACTCCACTCAGTAATGAGGCTCATATAACATAAAGAGGCAGACAAATGCATGCAAATTATTTAATAGACGCTTTTACACACACAGACTTCAAGAATGAATCAAAGAAGCAAGGTATAAGGGAAAAATGAAAGCTTGACTTAGCAGTCCACCTACCTGGCATACTGTGCTTCTAAATAAGCATGGCACACCATGTTCCTGAAGCCAGAGCACTGAATTCTAAAGTAGTTGAGTAGCACATAGCTGGCCTAAGGAAGACTCTACACTCTACATGCCTCCTTTAATGTGCTTCTTCAGCGTAGAGACCTGGTAATATGAACACTCAGTATCCAATCCGAGGTAATGTGCTAACCAATCATAGTTGATAGGCTTCCACCATGTAAGTGGTTGCCTCCATGCAATAAAGCAGATGCTATTCCCCGAAACCATCTGTAGGGTGATTTATCTCTATGGCCTTCACTGACCCATGGTCATTGCTGTCTTGATAGGGATGTCCCAGTAATGATGGCAAGAAAATTACTTTTATGGACAATCATACCGGGTGTATTTTGAAAGGACAATGGATTAGAGGTGGAATGACAGGGTAGGATAGCTTCATGGCATCTTATTGTGTTCAGGAATTGGAACCTTCCTTTCCTGTAGGTAGAGTGCAATTCCTTCAGTGAAATTCTTGCAGTTTTTCAGAGGTCAGCTAGATGGTGTGGCTCAGGGAAAAGGAGATGATAAGAAAGGATATCTGCCAAGGCGCTTTGCCTTGACCCTGCCAGAACTTCATGCTGCTGAAGGACAGGCTAGTTTTCATAAAACTCTCCCACATTCTCAAGCTTAGCTGCTTTTGACCATGCCAGGTGAGCATGCATACCCCAAATGCTTGAAAATCTTCCCAATCTTCATATTTTAGAACACTAACATGCACACCACCTCTTATATCTCTCTCCCGTGAAAGTCCAAACTCTGAAGTCCTCATTGTCACATTAGCTTTCCCTAAAGATTTAGATTTAGAGCATTCTCAGGTTTTCAGGGTAAGAATGCTAATATTATTTTTTATTCTAGTAATAAGATACAGAAACTCAGGTAGTTGTCATCATCTGTCAAACATGAGTTATTTTGTAATTTTTTGTTTTCCTTTATTTCACCCAAAGCCAAATCTGTGCTCCATTTTAGCACAGCTCTGTGTTCTACCACATAGATTATCTACCTCTTGCCTTCTAAGATAGTTTTCAGAAAAAAAATTATAATTCACATTTGCAAGGACTCTTCTAGAACAAAGTTTAGTCAGGTTTTCCATTGCCTGTCCTTTAATAGGCTCTATCTTTGGGCCTTCTCATCTTCCTATCCTAATTTTAACAAATCCCCACTAAGCTAGGTTATAGACTCTTCCTGTCTTTGGTGTCTAGTCACCCAATATTCTTAATATCTCACAAAATATCTTATTCCATGTCACCCTGCAGGCTTAAATTCAACAATAATTATATTAGTAAAGTTTAGAAGAATTCCCTATTCCCTTGATGGCTCTACATAGTAACTTGATGTCCACCAACTGGGTCTGACACTCTGCTCTGGTCAGAAACCCTCACTTTTCCATGTTATATTCAGAACAGATTTTGATTCTTTTTCCTATTGTGACAGCTTTGGCACTCAAGTTTTTCTTCTCTTCTTAACAAGTATCAGACTAGTAGCATACAGAAAGAAATAAGAACAATCATATGCTAAAGACTTTCACAGGATCAGGGAAGTTCAGTGGGAAAGCCTACAACACAAACTAACACAAATAAATCTGAAGGTGGGTTGTAAATGGACATAATTAGTTTTTCTGTTGAAGATAGAGTGTTTATATATCTATCAATAGATAAGTAACTTACAAGGAACTGCAAAAGAACTCAGAAACAATGAACACATCCAAACAGTCATCACCAATAAAGAAAAATCTAGACACTACATTTGTTCCAATGAAGCAATTTTTTGTCTATTGTATATGCCCATGTACATACCCATTAGTTGGAATCAGTGGATTATAACTGTGTGGCTTTATTCTGGGCCTGCTATGCTATTTGGTGATATATGTGTGTGTTTGTACCAGCATCGTGATGCTTGAATTGTAAAGTTCATAGCATAGCTGGGAATCAGGTATGATACTGTCTGCTACACTGTTTGTTATATTGTTCAGGATTCCTTTGTCTAGTCAAAGTCTTAGTGTTTCCAAGTGAGTTTTAGAGTCTCTTTTTTCTGTTAAGAATGTCATAGGGAGCTGGGCATGGAGGCACATGCTTTTAACCACAGTACTTGAGATGCAGAGGCTGGTGGATATCTATGAGCTTTAAAGCCAACTATGGTCTATATAATCTACACAGTTATTTTGATAGTTTCAGGCCAGCCAGGAATACACAGAGAAACTCTGCTTTTAAAAAATGAATAAAATGAGTTAATGAATGAATGAAACTGGATTTTTGATAGAAATTGTATTAATCCTATAGATCATTTTTGATAATATTAATTTGCCAATCCATGATCAGAATTGTTTTTAGTATATATTTTTGAATTCCTTCATTAAGTATTTTAAAATTTGTATTGTAGAGGTATTTTACTTCTCTGGTGTGCATCTGCGTGTGTGTGTGTGTGTGTGTGTGTGTGTGTGTGTGTGTGTGTGTCTGTGTGTGTGTCTGTGTGTGTGTGTCTGTGTGTGTGTCTGTGTGTGTTTGTGTCTGTGTGCCTGTGTGAGTATAATTATTTCCCTGGTTTCTTTCTAAACAAATTAATTATTGGTATTTTAAAAAGCTACTGACTATTATATGTTCATTTCGTGTTCTCAGAGTCTGCTGAAAGATTTACCAGTATAGTACTTACGATGTCTAAGAGCTGTGCACATCCAGCCTCACGCCATTGGGAAATCAGGACCCTTTTTATGTGTGACCCTTTTGATTCTTCTTGTTTCACTTCTGTAGCTAAGACTTCAAGCATTGTATTGAATAAAGATAAAGAAAGTTCAAACCCTTGTCTCATTCCTCATTTTAGAGAAAATGCTTTGAGATAATTTCTTATTTCGTAGTTTGTATCAGTTTGGTGTTATATCCTTTACTATGCTGTAGTATCTTCCTTTGGCTCCTAGTTGATTCAGTGTTTATATCCTAACTGTTGGACTTTGCCAAAGAACTTTTTCTATACTTGAGATGATCATAGGATTTCTACCCAACACTATTTATATGACGCATTAAATTTATTGAATTGTTTATACTGACCCTTCATGGGAACTCTAGAGTGAAGCTAATGTGAATGTGTTCAATTCCCTTTGCAAGTACTAGGAATTCTTTCAGCCTTTTCATTGGAAAGATTTAGCCTATAATTTTCCTTTGTTTTGGCTTATGCAGTTTGAGTATTTGAGTACTACTGGTTTTATCAGATGAGCTTGGCAGCATTCCTTTGCAGCTTATTAAGCAGTATAAGAGGAGTTTAGCAGTGTTACTGCTGCCTTACATGTCCATCTGGGCCTGGGTATGCTTTGTATTTGACAGACATGTTCCTTCTGCTTCAATCTCCTTACTTTTTCCAGTTCTGCTTATATTAGTTACTTCATATTGGTTTAATTTTAGTTCATCATGTGTGTCTAGATATGTAGACATTTACCCATTTCTTTTAGCACTGTCTGATTTGTTTACACTTTTGTTTGTTTGGTTATGGGTTGACACTTACACACACTACATAAAATACATCATCACGCAGCCTCCGGGCCCTTAGAGATGCTGTTGATAAATGCAATGTTAATCTGAGTTTGCCTTTAAACAACTGAGTGTCATTTGATATAAATTAACCTGCGAAGCAAACTGAAGCCACAACATACTCGTGTGGTTATTTTTTGTATCTGATAAAGCAGACTAAACTGAACTTGTCAGAAGAAATATGGATGGTCACTACATATTAGTAAGACATAAGCTAATAAGATCTAACAATTATAAATATTCATGAACCAATTGTGAGGGCTCCCAATTTGATATAAGAAATACTAAAGGCATAAAATATCAGACAGGTCATTGACTTTTGAGGGTGTTGTTGTTGTTTACTTGTGTTTCGTTTTGATATCTTTATCAGCAGAGTGTGTTTTCTTAAAGGCAATAAACAGTTGGCTCTTGTTCTGCAGCCCAGTTATCAAGTCTATTTATTTCAATGGGCAAGTTGAGACATCCAGGATATTTAAGTGGCATTGGGGAGGAACATTTCCTCTGGAGTTCAAAGTAATAACCAATTCTCTCAACTCACACACACATCATCCCAGAGACTCACATTCTGGCATGCATAACTATCAAATGACTAATTGCATTGTCTGAAGCCAGTAAGTTTTCAGTAAGTTTTACAGCAATAAGAAACTAAACAACGGATCCCAAAGAGCCCTGTGTCTGGCCCTAGCAGCATTCAGCTTATAGCCTTCTCCTCTGCTGAGTCCATCTGCCTGACCCACCTGGGACAAGGCCAGCAGGGGGGGACACCAGGCCTGCTAACACCAGAGCCAACTAGATGGATGGCTAGAGGTCAATGTAAGAACACAAACGACAAGCCCATGGTCATATGACACCACAAGAAACCAGCCATTCTACCACAACAAGCCCTGAAGATACTATCGCACCTGAAGCTAAAGAAAAATGATCTGAAACCTGAAATTATGAAAATGATAGAGACCCCTCAAAGAGGAAAATAAATCCTTCAAAGAAATACAGGGGAGCACAATCAAACAGATGAAGGAATTTAATAAATAGCTTAAAGAAACAGAGGAAAATACAATCAAATGAGAGAAGGAAGTGAATAAAACCATTCAAGATCTAAAAATGGCAATAGAAGCATTCAAGAAAATACAATCTGAGGCAGTCCTGAAAGGAAAAACCTAGGAAAGACAACAGGAACCACAGATGTAAGCCTCACCAACAGATTACAAGAGATGAAAGAAAGAATCTCAAGTTAGAAGATACAATTGAAAAAATTGATACATCAGTCAAAGAAAATGTTAAATCTAAAGAGTTTCTGGCACAAAACATCCAAGAAATCTTAGACACTATGATAAGACCAAACCTAAGAATAAATAGGAATAGAAGAAGGAGAAGACTTTCAGCTCCAAGGCCCACAAAATATTTTCAACAAAATCATAGAAAACTTCCCCAATATAAAGAAATAGCCGTCTATAAACATATGAGAAACTTATAGAACACCAAGTAAATTGGACCAGAAATGAAAATCCTCCTGACACATATTAATCAAAACACTAAATACAAACAACAACAGCAACAACAAAGAATATTAAAAGTTGCAAGGGGAAAAGGCCAACTCACATACAAAGGCAAACCTATCAGAAGTACACCTGACTTCTCAACAGAAATTCTAAAAGCCAGAAGAGCTTGGGCAGACATTTTACAGACACTAAGAGACCACAAATATCAGCCCAGAATACTGTACCAGCAAAACTTTTAATCACCATATGTAGAGAAAACAAGATATTCCACAACAAAAAATTTAAACAGTGCCTATCCACAAATACAGACCTACAAAAGATAATAGAAAGAAAACTCCAACCCAAGGAGGCTAACTACACCCAGGAAAATACAAGAAATAAATAACCACATATCAGCAAAACCAAAAGAAGGGAAGCACACACACACTCTACCACCACCAACATAAAAAACCCAGGAACTAACAAGCACTGGTCATTAACCTCTCAATATAAATACCCTCAATTCCCCAATAAAAAGACATATTCTAAGAGATGGATGTAAAAACAGGACCTATCATTATATTGCATACAAGAAACTCACCTCAGCACTATAGACATTACTTCAGAGTAAAGGGCTGGAAAGCAAATGGACCCAAGAAGAAAACTGGAGTAGCCATTCTAGTATCTAGTAAAATATACTTTCAACCAAAACTAATCAAAAGAGATGGGGAGAGACACTTCATACTCATCAAAGGAAAAGTACACCAAGATGATACCTCAATTCTGAACAGTTATGCCCCAAATGCAAGGGCACCCATATTCACAAAAGAAACATTATTAAAGCTTAAATCACATATTGATCCCCATCCATTAATAATGGGAGAAAAACCATTTCACCCAGACACAAAAGAATATACCTTCTCAGCACCTCATGGAACCGTCTCCAAAACTGACCATATACTCAGTCACAAAGCAAGTTTCAACAGATATAAGAAGATTAAAATAACCCCTTGTATTTATCATACCATAATGGATTAAACCTGTAACTCAACAGCTACATAAACAACAGAAAGCCGACAAACTCATGGAAACTGAAAAACTCCGTACTCAATGATCACTGGGTCAAGGATGACGTATAGAAAGACATTCTAGAATTCATAGAATTCAATGAAAATGAAGGCACACCATACCTAATCCTGTGAGACACAATGAAAGCACTGATAAGAGGAAAGTTCATACCACTAAATACTCTCATTAAAAAAAGAAAATGGATAGATCCCATACTGGCAACTTAACAGCACACCTGAAAGCTTTAGAGCTAAAAGAAGCAAACATAACAAGGAGGAGAAGGGAACAAGTTATAATCAAACTTGGACTGAAATCAATACATTAGAAACAAAGAGAATAATACGAAGAGTCAATGAAACCAAGAGCTGGTTCTTTGAGAAAATCAACAAGATAGACAAACCCTTATCAAAAATAACCAAAAGGCAGAGGGAGAGTACCCAAATTAGCAAAGTCAGACATGAAAAGGGGGGCATTACAACAGACTCTGAGAAAATAAAAAAAAAATAGATATTAGTTCTTACTTCAACAGCAGATTAAACAAAATTGAAAAATCTAAGGGAAATGGATTATTTTCTTTATAGATTTGACTTACCAAAGTTAAATCAAGATCAGGTAAGCAGTTTAAACAGTCCTATAATCCCTAAGAAAATAAAAGCAGTCATCAAAAGCCTCCTAACTAAAATAAGCACAGGGCCAGATGGCTTTAGGGCTGAATTCTACCAGACAATCAAAGACCCAATACCAATACTCCTCAAACTATTCCACAAAATAGAAACTAAAGGAACATTGCCAAACCCATTCTATGAAGGCACAGTCACCCTAATACACAAGACTCAGCAAAGAAAGAGAATTTCAGACCAATTTCACTCATGAATACTGATGCTAAAATAATCACAAAATGAATCCAAGAACACATAGAATACATCATCCAATATGATCATATAGGCTTCATCCCAGGGATGCATGGATGGTTCAACGTACAAAAATTATCAATGTAATGCACAATATAAGCAAACTGAAAGAAAAATTTGCATGATTATCTAATTAGATTCAGAAAAAGTCTTCGAAAAATCCAAAACCTCTTCAGAATGGACGTCTTGGAGAGATGAGGGATACAAGTCCAATACCTAAACATAATAAAGGCTATGTACAGCAAGCTGATAGGCAACATCAAATTAAATGGAGAGAAACTCAAAAGCAATCACACTAACATCAGAGACAAGTCTGCCCACTTTTTCCACATCTCTTTTATATGGTACTTGAAGTTCTAGCAAGAACAATAAGACAACTAAAGGAGATCAAAGGGATACCAATTGAAAAGGCAGAAGTCAAAGTATCACTATTTGCAGATGATATAATACTGTACATAAGTTACCATAAAATTCTACAACAGATATTTGTTCATCATGTTCATTGCTGTTGTACTCACAATAACTAGATTATGGAAAGGTCTTAAATGCCCTTCAATTGATAAATGGGTTTTGAAACTGTGGTACAAATATAATATGTCATACTAGTCAGCTGTAAAGAAAAATCAAATTGTGAACTTTGCAGGTAAGCAGATGGAACTAGAAAAGACCATATTTGGTAAGAAAACCCAGACCCAGAAAAGACAAATGCCACATGTTTTCTATCAGCTGAAGCTCCTGCTCCAAATATTCAGATATTAGTACACATCCTGGAATAACTGCAGAGTGCAGAAAAGCAAAAGGAGACCAATGCTGAAATAGGGGTGCGGGATCAATAGAGAAGGCAATAGCTGGATCCAAGTGATGTAATTGGGGAAATGAGAAACTAACATCTCTAATTGGGGAGGGAAGAGGGACATAAATACACAGGTGAGGAATAAGATTTAAAAGAACATTAAGGATGTCTGGAAAAAGGCATAAATAATCATACTATTTCTCATCTACCTAAAAAGAATGTGTAACACACATAAGCGTGTGTAGAAACAACCATGTATAGTTTAAATGACATTTTCTCATCTGGGTTAACTGTGGCTCCTCGAAAAGCTGAAGACCACTTTTGAGTTGTTGCTCAGGGTTGTTTAACACATTCCTCAAACATGAAAGCTATTGCTAGTGCCCTCAGTTACTCCTCAGAGATGAAAATTATTGCTGAAAACATAATACACTTCAGAAAGAGGGCTCAGAGGCTCCTAATCTGGAACTGAAGTAAAAGCCTCCTCTGGGGACTAGCTTACATGGTACCAGAAGGCACCATGCAAGCTTTCAAAGAAGGGAAGAAACCAACAGTCCTATGCAGTGATGAAGCCTATGAACTATGCCTAGGACTGTCAGCATGGCACAATAACCCTAATGATGCAGTAGTGGCGTGTATACTGTGGTGTTACCAACAGCTCTCTAAGAGTACGGAAGACTCACTCAATAAGAGGTAACCTATTCCTGGTACTGGAAACTTCGCCAAGGACCTAGGGCTAGCGAAGTTATTGTTCACGGAGGAGGGACCTACATCTACCACCTTACTAAACTATCATAAAATCTGACTACATTATAAATATATGTCCTTATACCCACAGGTAAATATAGTCCTCACTTCTCATTCCTAAACGAGAGGTGCTCCATCTTTGCAACTGATGAAGACCTTTACAGGGAACTACAGCCAATCAAAATAGAGTTGTGGCGCTCAGTCCAAACTGATATATCTACAAAACAAAAACAAAAACCCCAAAACTCCTGCCCCTATGTCTGAGGAAACATTTCAGAAGAGACGGCAGAAAAATTATAAGAACACATGAGGTTTCAACCCTGCACAAAAAAAACTAAGGCAGCTAAGTAATGCTGAGAGCAGGAGAAATAGTCGGCCCCAGGGAAAGCACACAATTTGTTATGCAATACCAAAAGGTCAGCCATGAAAACATACATATGAGTAACGATATACAGACTGAGCAGGTTGTGTTTATGTACTGTATTTTCCAGCCTATAAGGTGACCCCCAACTTTAACTTTAACTTTTAACTTTTTCAGTTAAAATAGAGTTTGGAATATACTCACCATGTAAAACTACCCCTCTTCCAATGCACACCCTGTCTTTTTTTTAATTCATTATTAATTAATCTCTCTTATAAGCTGGACAATATAGTACATATAAACATGCACCTATGTATGTAACAACAATTAATGAAAAAGGAGGTCATGAATTTGAAAGAGTACAGGAAGAGGTATATGAGAGGGTTTGGAAGAAGGAATGGAAAAGGAGAAGTGATTTAATTATACTGTGAACTCAATAAAATAAATAATATAAACATACCAATTACTTTTTTCTGTTTTTTTAAGACAAATTTTCTCTGCATACCCTGACTGTCCTGAAACTCAGTCTGTAGACCAGGCTGGGCTCTAACACAGAGAGACCTGCCTCTGCCTCCCAAGTAACTGGGATTAAAGGTGTGCACCAACACTTGGATACCAATTACTTCTTTAAAAGAGAAAGGAAGGAAAGAAGGAAGGAAGGAGGAAGAGGAGAGAGAGAGGGAGAGGGAGAGGAAGATGGAGAAGGAGGTCAGCTGTTATTCTAATGGGCATTTATATGTGACTTAGCCTTTTTCTTACAACTTTAACATCCTTTCTTTTTTTTTTTTTTTTCATTTAGGGTTTTGTTATTATGTGTGATGGAGATTTTCTTTTCTGTTAAAGTAATTTTTATTTGCCAGATGTAATTGTCATCTTGCAGTCTAATTGTTGAATAAGCTCGCACTTTCTAGTTCTTTCTAAACTCTGGCTGGCTCTTTGAACTCAGCTCTTCTGGCTCAAATCCATCTCCAAGTTGACTGACTCAAACTCACTTCAGACTAACTCTGGCAATTTGTTCTAATCTTTGTTCAGAAATCCAATAATTTATTTTAGCTCCATCTTTTCTCTGGCTTCTACTACCTCTGCTGACCTGCACTGTGAGAACTTCACAAACTGAACAGAACTCATGGACTCAACTGGCCTCAACTGAACTGCACTGAATTGCCTGTACTATCCTGTACTGCAGTGTACTGTACCAAACTCAAATCCGTCTTCTCTATTCAACTCTCTAATCTACTGTACTGTCTTCTCTACTCTCCCAAATCTCCTATACTGCTCTTATGTAGCTTCTCTTTCCTGTCTGCTGTCATGAGTGTTGGGAATATCTTTTCTCTGATTCATTCTGTCAAATCTTTTTCTGATTTGTCATTTCGTCTGCCCATCAATTAGTCATAACTACCAAACATGAGTGCTTCCTTCCACAAATTAACTTTATCTTCATCACTTGGGATTAAAGGTGAGTTCTAATTGTGGGTCTGTATTCTATCCAGAGGATTAAAGGTGTGTCATTCTAGCTGGATCACACACACATAGAAGATCCTTGAATGTGATCTGAAAGAACAGCCGTGTTTCTGGATTAAAATTCCTCTATACTTTTCTAGTCTTATATATCAGGTGTTTTCTAGTCTTATGTATTAGGTGTTTCTTTGAGGACCCTTTCTTCAGTGACTTTGATAAAAGTATTTCTGTACCTTTGATCTTGGTTTATTTTCCCTCCTCTATTCCTATTATTCACAGTTTTAGCCTTTCATAGTGTCTCATATTTCCTAGACGCTTTGTGCCTGGATTTTTTTAGATTTAACATTTTTTATGGAAATATCCATTTCTGTTATCATGTCTTCAACACGCAACATTTTCTTTTTCACGTCATTCATGTCATTCCATGCCTAGCTTCATTATTTCATTGAAATGTTTGTGTTTTCATCTTTTCACTAAGTTATTTATTCATATCCTCCATTGAAGTCTGTGTCTTGTACTACGGCAAAAGTACAAAAGTATTAGGGCCCATTGTAATTGGATTGCTGAAGGCATATTGTGTTTGCTATTTAGATTAGTGATTTTGCACTGGGATTAAGACACCTGGAGAGATGTTTGGGGTGGTTTTTTTGGGTATAGGTATCTGGTCTCATCTTTGTTGGGCAAGTGTTGTTTTTGTCCATTCTAAGCCCTACTCAAGTGTAATGGCTGTGGGGTACCTGGTAGAAAATTATCTGTGGGTTGGTGAACATCACAAAGGCGTGCAAATGGCCTGCGTTCCTGCAGCTTCCTGTGGCCACTGGGGGTCCCTGGTAAAAGTGTTTCTGCACATCAGTAGTCAGTAGATGTTGTCACAAAGGAATGGAAATGAGCTGAAACTTGTGGAGACAGCAAGGGACAGTGCTATAAAACCAGAAGGACCCCAGCTTAACGCCAAGAGTGAGTGCCTTGTTCTTAATCCCCCAAAAGAGTAATGCTTGGCGAAGATTTTCTTCCGTTTTTGTCAACCATTTTTGCTCTTGACTATTTTCTTTGGGATGTAGAAACATTTTTCTTTAATGTAATCCCACACATTAATTTTAGCTTTTGTTTCCTGTGCTGTTGTTTCTCACCAGAAGAAAATTTACTCTGATCCAACATTTGAACTGTTCTCCCATGTTTTTACCTGATAGTTTCAGAATTTCAGGCCCATTCTGAGGTGGTTTTGTTTAAAAGGATTAGATCTGAGGGGCAGTGTTCAGTCTTCTACATGTAGATAGTCCGTTTTTCTAGTGACATTTGTTACAGGTTGTCATTTTTCCAATATGTTAACACATGTGTTTGTGCAAGTGTCATATGTTTTTTGTAAATCATTCCATATCTCTGCTAAAACAAATATGTACTACAAACAAGGGATAACAGAGGGCTCCATCAGCTTCAGATTCAATTGAGCCTTTTATTAAATATGTTCTGTCTTGATTTATCACAGACCACTAAGGGAGAAGTCATTTAGTCAAATACCAGATATGAAAAGGCATGCTATCATTTCAAATTAATTTTTTACCAAAACCAGACTAATTTAGCTACAGAAGATGTTGACTATATAAATAATTATCACAAATTTTAATTGAGAACAACTCCTCCAGCAGCTGTGAACAGATGCTTTCCAACATTAGCAGCAGCCAGACTTTTTATTAACTGCATAAGTATACATGACTGCCTGGAGGAATGCAAAAAGCTCCTGTAACTAAGATTCAAGATCTTCCAACCTTACCAAGAACAGGAATTCTTTCCAGAAGCTAAATAAAAGCAATTCCATCTATTTGTGTCCCAACAGTTGGAGAAGTAAGTACCTTGGTAATGCTGTATTATAGAGGCATTGAGAATCTTGGCTTTGAGTCCTACATGCAATTGTAGGTCTAGTGCATGGAATTGTTACAGAACTCAAACCAGGAACTGGCATTTTTAACTGTGTAAATTACATCCTAAGTTTGATCCGGGTACAGCATGTCTATGAGAACAGGCTCAGCTCCAAGCTTTCCACAAAGAAAATGAAATATCCATAGTTATCCTCTTGGTCATTTAAGCTAACACCTGGTACCAAAACACAAAGATAAAAGTTGTATAAAACATAGATAACAAATAATGATGTTGGTAACAAATAAAATCTCAGTAGCACCTTATGATTTTTTCAAGAGTTTTATATTCATTATTTTCCTTTCTTTAACACAGATCCAACCTCTGTATTAATGAGAAGCCACATCTTCCAGATGAACCCACGTTATAGAACAATAGATGAGTTATTTGATAAATGCCACACAGATTATATGTGAGGCTACCCTGAGATATTTGAGGGCAGACTCTTCCTTCAAAGGCAACACTTTCTTAATGATTATTTACTTTATACATAAGTTGCCATTTATTCAGATTATGACAGTAGCATGTAACTATTGTAGAACAACCTAAAAAAAAAGCAAGACAAAAGAAAATTAAAATAATTTAAAATTCCATCACCTGAGATAAGCATCAGTAAAATTTAATAATTATAGAAACACGTAATAATTTATTTACACACATGCTATCTCATTATCCATCTCTTCAGCCCTCAGATTATCCATAAAAGAAACTCTGAGATGAAGGGTTGCATAAAGCTAATTAAAGGCTTCTTCCTAGAACTAACCTTGGAAGAAAGAGAGCAAAGAAGCAAGAATGCACAGAGAACTGCTAGTGAGGGAAGCAGCTGCAAGGCCTCAGGTGATCTCAAAGGGGTCATCTAGGACTTAGAATGGTCATCTAAAAGCTACCAAACTTAAATTAGGGATCCTATTTTAACCATGAAATTGACCGGTCAGTAGATATAAACTGCCCCCTTGGGAGCAACTGAACAAGAGGCAGGATAGCAAGAGAGAATAAAACATAAAGCTACTAACAGCCAAGCTAGCCAAGTACCTGTGCAGTTGACGAAGTAGGTATCACACATGGAGAACGAACCACAGACTTTAGTACAGCTCCCTGAGTGACCAACAATAGATCCGCCTGGACTTCAGAACGTGTCCATCCCGCTGTGAGATGAGTTTTTCTTGGATTCTGGCTAGTCACTCTCCGCGAGAAATCGAGTTGGGAGCTTCATGAAATACGCGATCACCACCCGTGCTGCGGCCACCGGTCTGTTATAGTTTACATCTGAAAAGCGCCCGCCCCCCCCATCCCCCCCGCCCGCCCCGGAAGGCTCATAAGCGACTGATAATACTGGGAGTTGGTGAGCACTTTAGGAAGGAGAGTCCGCTGGCTGGGAGAGGTGGCTCACCGGAGAGGGGACCTTGAAAGGGAGTATTTTGTCCTTGTTCTACTTTTTTGCTTTTCCCTCCTACTCATAATGGCCTTTGTCTTCCCCTACCCCACCTCCCTCCCTCCTTACCACCTTTTCCTCTTCCCTCCTTATGGTCTCCCTCCTCCCTTTCTTCCCCTCTCCTAGTCTCCATTCCTCCTTCCCCCTTTTTTCTTCTCAACCGTCATGATGTGAGCAGTTGTGACATGTCCTTGTGTTGACATTCCACTTCACCACGGGTCCAAAGGTCATGAAGCCAAGTAATCATAACTGGTATCTCCAGAACTATGTATAAAAACATCAAGTCTTTTTCCTCTTTTATTTTTCTCAGGTGTTTAGTCAGAGTGACAGAAATCTGGTTATGGTCTCAATGTTGAAGTTCACAATAATTAGCTTCTTCCTGGACAGCCTTTTCTAGAAAGTTCCTGCCTTATCTTTAGAAAGCACATCTGTTTGCTTAAGTCCTTAAGCCAGAGAGATTGAAGCCTCATGCTCACCACTGCCTCTTTCTGACAGGAGTACTTGCCCAAATGACATCAAACTGGGCCAATGTAATTACAAGAGGCTACCTGGTGACATCCCCTACCAATCATAGCAGGCCCACTTCGTGATAAATTAAGGTCGATTATCCTTCCCCCTAGAAAAACTTCTCTTCATCTTGGGTCCTTTTCTTTTGCATACACATAATGCCAAACGTAAAAGAAGCAATGGAAGCAGGACTTTCCCAGGCAACCCCAAGCTACTTACTTTTTTCTAATAAGTGATTGAAAAAAGGACTTGTGAGGTGACCAATCATATTTTATGTTCCTGAATCTATACTGATCTGCCTTAGCAAATATACCACATGCAGCATCTGTAATTACATTACTCCCTAGTTGTGTTTATAATAATCTACCTCAGTCTGGTAGAACCTATTTGGCTTTTAAAGGCCAAAAGTGGTGAATGAAATAAAGATATGATGTGAACTTCTGCCCCTGCACTCTGGACGTGATTCCACATAGCACTGGTCTAGGAGGGTATAAGGGATGACTTAACCACTGCTGCTATTATAATTGCTTCCAATATAGGTAGAAAAGGAAAGAAGTTTTACATACTTCATGTAAACTTCTATTTTTATAAACCTTATAATTTGTAGCCAACCAAAAGACTAAAAAACCATAGTGGTAAATATTTGCCATGATGTTGCAGTCTCTTTCTTTCTAGAAGCTTGGGTTTTCTTTCTTTCTTTCTTTCTTTCTTTCTTTCTTTCTTTCTTTCTTTTCTTCTTCTTCTTCTTCTTCTTCTTCTTCTTCTTCTTCTTCTTCTTCTTCTTCTTCTTCTTCTTCCCTCTTCTTCCCTCTTCTTCCTCTTCTAATTTATTTAATCACTTTACATCCTGGTCATACCCATTCCCTCCTCACCTCCCAGACCCACTCTCTCTCCCTCCCTCTCCCCCATCCCTCCGTTATTCCTCAGAAAAGAGGATCACCCTTCCCATCCACCCCAGCTCATGGAGTCATATCAGGATCGAGCATGTCCTCGTCCCCTGTGTCCTGGCAAAGTAGTCCCACCATGGGGAAATGATCAAAAACCTGGCAACAGAGCTCTTGTCAGAGACAGCCCCCAGATCTCCTTACTAGAAGACCCACATGAAACCTGAGCTGCCCATCAGCTATATCTTTGTATGGGTCCTAGGTCCAGTCCATGCATGGTCTTTGGTTGGTGCATCAGTCTCAGCAAGCCCCTCTGGGATCTGGTTGTTTGGCTCTGTTGGTCTTCTTGTGGAGTTCCTGTCACCTCCATGTCTGTTTCTCCTTTGCCCTACTTTTCCACAAGAATCCCTATTCATCACCCAATGTTTGGCTGTGAGTCTCAGCATCTGTTTCAAACTGCCACTGGGTGAAGCCTCTCAGACGACAACATTGCTAGGCTCCTATCGTCAAGTATAGCAGAGTACTGTTAAAAGTTTCAGGGGTTGGCTCTCTCCCATGGAGTGGGTCTTGGGATGGGCCAGACATTGGTTGGACCTTCCCTCATTCTTTCCTATATCTGCTTTATTTATCCCTACACACCTTGTAGACTAGGTAAATTTTGTGTTGAAGGTTTATAAAAGTAGATTGGTGTTGCCCTAACTCTACTAGGAGACTTGTCTAGCTAAAAGGTCTCTTATTCAGTCTTTATGGCTCCAGCTACTAGAAGTCTCCACTAAAGCCTCCTTTATATGCTTCCAGGAGTCTACCCTGACTTAGGTCTCCAGCTTGTCACAGAGATACCCCCTACCATGGTTTTTCTGTACACTAGAGGTCTTCTGTCCTCCTGCCCCAACTCTCCCCAAGTCTGATCTCTACCATCATCTCTCTCTGTGCCCCCTCTACTACTTTGTTCCCTATCTATAACCACTATTCCTGGCTATTCTATTTCCCCTTCTGGGTGAGATTTGAGCATCCTCCCTTGGATCGTCCTTGGTTTTTATCTTCTTTGCGTCTGTGCGTTGTAATATGCTTATCCTGAACTAAATGGCTAAAATCCACTTATAAGTGAGTACATACCATGTGTGTCTTTCTGGGTCTGGGTTACCTCACTTAAGATGATCTTTACTGAGATTTCTCAGCTGAGGAATTTTGAATGGCTGAGAAGCACTTAAAGAAATGCTCAACATCCTCAGTTATCAGGGAAATGCAAATCAAAACAACTCTGAGATTTTGTAAGAATGGCTTGGATCACAATCTCAAGTGACAGCACATACTGGCTGGTAAGGATGTGGAGGAAGGAGAACATTCCTTCAGTGCTGGTGGGAGTGCAAACTTGCACAACCACAGTGGAAATCAATCTGGAGCTTTCTCAGAAAATTGGGAATAGTTCTACCTCAAGACTCAGCTATAGCACTCCTATGTATATACCCAAAAGATATTCCACCATACAACAAGGACACTTGCTCAACTATGTTCGTAGCAGTTTTATTTATAATAGCCAGAATCTGGAAACAACCTAAATATCCTCAACTGAAGAATGGATAAAGAAACTGTGGTACATTTACACAATGGAATACTACTCAGCTATTAAAAACAAAGAAATCATGAAATTTGCAGGCAAATGGATGGAACTAGAAAAGATCATCCTGAGCTGGGCTTTTTTTTTTTTTACGTCAGTGGTTTCTAGTTATGTAAACTTGCTAAGATGCAGAAACATAGACTGTTGTATAATAGATACATTTGGAGTGAAATTTAGCTTCTTCTATTTGGGGGCTGCCAAGTATAATGAAGCTATGCATGTTTGTATAGTTGCGTTATTTATCTTAGGTAAATATATAAGGTGGAGTTTTTAGGTTTATGTCAAGCATAGATCTCATTTTTAATAGACAGTTGAGCTGTTTTACAAAATGGAAATTCCATTTTTTTTGCATTCCAGTCAGTAATTAATGAAAGTATGTTTACCCCAAATCACCAACAGTCTATGTTGTCAGAAGTTTTGATGTTAACCATTCTACTGTATGTAGCACATCATTTGCTGATATTGTATTTTCTTTTTTTTTTTTATTAATTTATTCTTGTTACATCTCCATGGTTATCCCATCCCTTGTATCCTCCCATTCTGTCCTCCCTCCCATTTTCCCCTTATTCCCCTCCCCTATGACTGTTCCTCAGAGGGATTACCTCCCCTTGTATATGCTCATAGGGTATCAAGTCTCTTCTCGGTGACCTGCTGTCCTTCCTCTGAGTGCCATTAGGTTTCCCCTGCCAGGGGACATAGTCAAATGTGAGGCACCAGAGTACATGATTTTCTTTAAAACTGATGTCAAACACTTTAATGTACATTCTTTTGCCCTTTTATATCTTCACTGATGACATTTTTATTTAAATATGCTCTCTGCTTTTTTAAAAATTTGGGTATCTATCAGCCTATTTTTTGAATTGTAATGATAAGGGTACACACCATGTTTTTCTAGCCCATGGCTTTCCTACATTTGTTAATGGAAGAGCAGACATCCCTAACTTTGAGGTCTTTGACAGAATACAGCCTATGTTTTCTTTTCTTGACAGAGATATGTTACTGTGGCTCTTTGAGGAGTTTTGAAATCAGATGGGGTTACTCTTTGTGTTTTGTTTTGTTTTTTAAAATCGTTATGACCACTTCACCTTCTTACGTATCCATATGTACAAGTGCCACTCAGTTCCTCTAAAAATAAAATCAGAATGAATTTGGTAATGATAGTTTTGGATCTGTTGAAAGGTTTATTTAAAACTGTCATCTTAGAATTATTGACTTTTCTATTGTATACCTTCTGTCTATTAGGTATTTTCAAATTTCAAAAGTGTTTTGTTTTTGTTTTTCAGTTTGCTACAGATAATTGCGTATGTATTTTATTATATTTTTTCTTATTTATTTTCTGATTTTTCATTGCCATTGTAAAGAAAAACCACTGGTTTTTGTACATTTGTCTCAAATATTCATCTTTGCTAAAACTCATGAGCCTGATAGTTTTGCATTGGTTTTTGGTAACATGCTAAGAATTTTCTTGAATTTCCTTATTGTAATGGAAAGAGCTTTGAGTATACTGCATAAAAATGAAAAAGTCATTGTTTTTTTCTGATCTCTAGGGAAGCTTTTCCTTTCCCTAACCAAGGTCATTTTTTTATTATGACTTTCAGGAAGATTCTGTTGTGAATGTTTGGGAAATGTCTGTCATTTAGTAAATAATAAACTTGATGAATTTTTTATGCCTCTAACAAGATAATAAAAAATTTTAGTCATTTATATTTCGAACTTAAGTACTTATTGCTAACCACATTCTTTCATGCTTATTACAAACTCTTCAAGGGATGCTGAGTCTCTCTCGCCTTCTCTGAAAAGCTTATCTTCAAAAACGAAGTCTAAATCATGGACTTTCACAACTTACAATCATCATTCCTAATTAATACATAATCAGTCTAGTCAATAGCAAAGTAACTAATAATATGATTTCAAATGGACTAACAAATCAAACATGGTTTTTCTAAATACTAGAAAATGTTTTCATATGAATATGAAAAGATGCTCAATGCTGCTAACAAAGAAAAAAATGCAACCAAACAAACCATCAAAGAAATAGTCAAGCCACAGTGAGACATCGCCTCATAACTGTTAGCATGACCACCACCAAATAAGTAAATGCAAATCATTGGCAAGGCTGTGGATAAAGGGCAACCATTATACCCCCAATTGGAATGACTTGCTCTTGACTTTTCCCAACTCTATACGTATGACAAATAAAACCTAATCGGTGGCATTCGGTTGTAGTGGAATTCTATACTTTAATATTTATCAGTCTTCTGAAATAGGACCAGCATATGTAAATACAAATATTTTTCAACATTTAAGCTCAAAATCATTGTCTAACACATCACATTTCAAGCCTACAGTGGTTCAAAGGTCCTGCCAGTTCACAATCTTTGAAGTCTCTCTTCCAGGAGAATTAGCTCTTGATTATTCCAGAAAATAAGAAACACTAGATTAGAGTTGACACGCTGCTTATTCACTTAAGTCCAAATCCATAGGAAAAGCTTATGAGAGTATGAACATACCCTTGTCACCTTACCATAATTCCCCTTTTCCATTTGGAACAGCCCAAGTTTTTACTTAACTGGTAACATAAACAGTTAAAATGTCTAAGTATGGAGATATTAGATGGCAATACAGACAGTAGTAATTCAAAGAAATATTAAATGGCTAATCACTAAATTTCAGTCAGGATAAGAAGTGTCAGATAAAATAGAAGTAAAATTTAGAATCTTGCTTATTAACCCTTGTTCAGTCCTTCCTAGTCATATGACCCTCAGTAAACTTATTGAAACATCTAAAGCCTTGGATACATATTATAATGTATAATATGTGTGATATTATACATAAATATAAGATAAGATAATTTTTTATTTCTCAAGCACTTCAAGAAAAATTCCGCTGGACAGTTTATATACCTACTAGGATCAAACTTTGTTGATTCTTAGATCCCATTTAAATTATTTCTGCCTTTAAATATTATCCACTGATATATATCAGTATTTGCTAAGGATGTCGTGTTTAAAGCTAAAATGTTTCTGGCATTTGTTCGAAAGTTGTCCATTATAAAACTTTCTCCACATAGTAATTTTTGTTTGATTGATTTTTTTTTCTTAGACCCTGATAAATAAGGGCGGTTCGGACTAGCTCCCATTTTCCAGAAAGCGAATTGGTGCCTTTAGAATATAAATAGCTTGGGTAACAGTTTGTTATTTAATCCAAAACCATGTGACTGAAACATTCAATATTTATTTTATGTCTTGCAATTGCTCTATGCATTATGCAGGAGACCATAGTCCTCTAGGGAAGAATAAGAAATATAGAGACAATTACATGAAAAGAATGTGGGAAACATTATTAACAAATAGCTTAACTTTGCCAACACTGCTTTAAATAATCATTAAGTCTCAGAGTTTTTAATATCTCTGAAATTTTTCCCTGCATTAAATCTGTTTACTCCTTTTCTCCATTCCCTAATCACAGTGGCTGAGCTAATGGGTCTACAAATTCAGACTAATTTTGAGGACCTGCAAATATGGTACAGACCAAAAAGAGATTCACCCTTGATGCAAAGCTGGGAAGATGTAGTTTGGGACCAAACCATCATTTTGCCTCACTAGCTGACACAGACTAACAAGATGCTGCCACCTAGGTCTTCATGAGTCTCCTAAATCAACAGTGAAACTAAGAGTGGAGTCATCAAATATGTCATTGAAGCTTTAAAAAACTAACAAATGACATTGCATGCCTATCTGAAGCACCAAAACAGCCTTGAGCCACAAATTGAATCTCTTAAAAATAGAATGAGAGTTGAAAGTAAACACTTTGGACTGTAAGTCTGTCTCCTGGACTTGGGTGGAACAACCTGGCCAGAAAGCACTTCTGAGGACCATGGTACCCATGTCTTGTGCACATAGCAGGACTCTCTGTTAGACATGGATGTCATAACGGTTTTGAGGAAGAGTCCTCAACAATCAACAATAAAATTATTGTAGATCCAGATAGCAGAGGGAAAGGGTGTCCCACATAGCCACTGCAGCTGAAAATGCCACCCCTTCATCTATATTCTCATGTGAGAGCACAGCCCTGACCATACACAACCTTGACATTCAGCCACCTTTGTACCATTTATTTCTGTCCTTTCCACACCAACATATGGATAGAGGCGAGTTTTAAAGCCAATTCAAGATGGTTTGTTCATCCTGGAGTAATATATTCACTTTTATTGGCCTTTCCAAAATATTAAATATGAATGGGATATACATTTAAGCCATTAAAAAATAAGAGTACACATATGCAAATATAATGCCTGGTATGATTTTGAGACATAAAAGGCTGCCAATTTAACAGAAAAGATAGTAGAATTTTTTAAAGATTTATTTATTATTATGTATACAGTGTTCTCCCTGCATGTACACCTGCAGGCCAGAAGAGGGATTCAGGTCACTTTACAGATGGTCGTGAACCACCATGTGGTTGCTGGGAATTGAACTCAGGACCTTTGGAAGAGCAGGCGGCGCTCTTAACCACTGAGCCATCTCTCCAGCCCCAAGATAGTAGAATTTTTAAAGGACTAATAAATGAGAATGTAAAAACACAAGCATGATGTAAAGCCATCACGATATGTAGGAAGACATAAAATGCAGTGCCATTTGGAATCTAAAACCAGCTGCTGCCTGAGACTTGAAATTTTTAATTTCAAGTTTCTACGTTACTAAAAGCAAGAGAAAAGCCTTCAAATATTTAGTTTTTAAACTTGAGTTCTTTCCTCAATTTTTCTTAGGATACAGATGAATTCAGATACAACAAGATCTTACTCATAACGTGCAAGTAGTTTTGTATTACCTTTTCTTCCCAGCACTTCTCAGAATGTTGCAGAGACGTACTTGTCTGTCTAACTACTAAGTGAATACTGGCTTATTCTCCTGGACTCAAGCTCCATAAGAGCAGGCACAGGTTTCTTGGTTTATCCTTATAGACTGTTTCCAACACTGAGGAAGCAATCAAAAATTTTCAAATAATATAAATTCCTTAAACATCTTCAGAAATCTCTCTCTTCACTTCCTAAAAGTGCACCATAGAGATCAACATTATATATTTGAGTTTAGTTTTCCTCTGAATAAATGTATTTTACAAGAATTTCTGAAAAATCACTAATGGGTTGCTTTGGATTCTCAAGCACCTACAAGTATTTGTGAGTGCTAGAGTGTTCTTAAACTGTCAGAAGTGGAGAGCTAACACAGCATCTGCTTTCAGCTCCTAATCTTACAAGCTCACTCTGACTCCAGAGATCTCTCAGAGTACTCTGCATCACACTGGTGGAATGGGATACCCACCCATCAGTGCACTTAGGAATTGGGACCAGACCAGGAAGCAGTCTCGTTATATGCCATAATCCAATGACATATGTGGGAAGGGAAATTCCAAAAGTGAAAATCCTATCTCAGTTTCCCTAGACTAAACGTCACCTATTTAGTCCTAGTAGTTCCTAAAATGTGATATTAAAATACAGAAATACCTAAAGAGAAAAGGCATAAAGGGACTGTTTTACATGACTGGTTTCTAAGTAAATTAGAATTTAGACCATTCAATATTAAACTGGCCAAAAAAAAAGTCAATATGTTTTGTTCTCAAACAACCCCGTATATCTATAATATATACTAATTTTAATTTGATTAAACAGATCTAGTGTATCTGATTATTTTGAAGGAAAATAAACTCATCTTGGAAGGAATGAGTACTTGATTGAGGGACAGGGAAACAGCTAAGACATAACTCAAGGATAAGCTGGTATCCAAAAATGGAAGAACTGCTTCTGTTTACTCCTCGCCTGCCATTACATACGCTTCATATCTAACTGTGTCCCATCACCACTACTTCGTCTCCCTGTCCGGTACCCACCAGCGTGCCTCATCTGGGTTGCAGCTTCTCATCCCCTTTCTTCCTCTCATCTTCCTCACCATAGCTCCCCTAACCTGAATCTTTATTTGGTTTGCGATCCACAGAACAGCCAGAGTGATCCCTCTACAATAAAAATGCAGCTCAATGTTCTCCCTCATCAAAACCCTCGAAATGCTTCTCAAAGTTCTTTTTTTTTTAACTGTTTTTTTTATTAATTAATTCTTGTTACATCTCTATGGTTATCCCATCCCTTGTATCGTCCCATTCTTCCCTCCCTCCCATTTTCCCCTTATTCCCCTCCCCTATGACTGTTCCTCAGAGGGATTACCTCCCCCTGTATATGCTCATAGGGTATCAAGTCTCTTCTTGGTGACCTGCTGTCCTTCCTCTGAGTGCCACTAGGTCTCCCCCGCCAGGGGACATAGTCGAATGTGAGGCACCAGATCACGTGAGAAAGTCAAATCCCTCTCTCCACTCAAGTGTGGAGACTGTCCTGTCCATGGGCTAGATCAGGGTAGGGGTTTAAATTTTACCGCCTGTATTGTCCTTGGCTGTTGCCTTAGTTTGAGCGGGACCCCTTGGCCAAAATCTGCCTATCATAATGTTCTACTTGTAGGTTTCTAGGACCCACTGGATCCTTCTACTTTGCTATTCTCCCATGGTTCTCTCATCTAGAGTCCCAATAGGGTGTCCTCCCCTCTGTCCCAGTTTCCTGGTAAGGGAAGGCTTTCGAGTTCTGGACCATACACAACAGTACCTCCCTACCTCTCCAACTACAATCTTACCCTTCATGATAACTGCTTTTGAAGTTTTTATCCATTTTATCACATACATTTCGCCTATCTGAATGCAAACTATGAAAACATAGACAATATTTGTTCACTGTTCCATCCTCGTTATATAGAAAGTCTTGGAACATAATAAAAGATCGATGACTATTTACTGAATGAATGCATACATTTTTGTCATCTATATGTAAACTCATAAGTATCAAAAGTAAAGTCATTGAAAAAAAAATAGCTTCAATGAAAACTCTCATTGATAGAGCCAAAAAGAGTCCAAATGGAATAATTGGTATAAGGGGCTGAGTGGAGATAACTGCATTTTAATTTTGTACTGTTGCATACTAATTTACCATAAACTCTGAAGCTTAAAATGACACACATTTATCACCTCAAAGCTCTGTTAGTTCTTCCAGCCAGGCTAGACTAGATTGTTCTGTGTGGAATCTCTCAAGGTCAAAGTCAAAATTTTCACAAGGGTCTAGAAGCTCTGAGCAGATTCACTTCTGACCATTTATGTTTGTTTGTTTCATCTTGTTTATGAGATGGGTTCTTCCTATGCCATCCAGGTTAGCTCCTAACCCAGAGTTCTTCCTGTCCTTTCCTCCCTAGTGTGCACCAGCACGCCCAGTGAAAGACTCACTTCTAAGCTTATTCAGACTGTGGGAAGAAATTGATTTCTTGCAGGGTTTTTTTCGGGGGACGGGTAATGTAAGGGATGTTATTTGTTTGTTTTTGTTGTTGTTGTCATTGTCATTCTCTCTCTCTCTCTCTGTGTGTGTGTGTGTGTGTGTGTGTGTGTGTGTGTGATGATAGCAGAGAGTTACATGCCATGGCTTGGACATGGATAATCTCAGAGGACAAACGTGTGAAATCAACTCTCTCCTTCCACTGTTACGTGGGTTTCAGGAGTTAAACCTTGACACACATCTTCCTTCCTCTGAATTATCTCTGTATTAGAGGAAGTACCTAATAAGATGTAGAAGCTAAGCAAACAGTTGGTGTGCTTCACTCTTCTAGGGATAATAGCAAGAAACGTCCATGCACATTCAGTACAAGCAAATTATTTCACACACGTTTTTAACTGAGGCTGGTTGAATCCACAAATACTGACCTGTGCTATGGATGGAACAGCAGGTACTGTTTGCCTATTACTCCGGCTGCAGAACTTCACAAAGAAGCACGCAAGCAAATGAGGCTTAACGCAGGCCTATAAACAAGATGCCACTCTGGGGGTAAAAGAGGAAAAGCCAAGCTTTGCTAGAATGAGCTCCTGTTGTCAGCATCTTCCTGCACACCAGAAAGTAACAAGCACGGGCACTGACTCAGTTTGGCTCAAGCCTGTATCACTGTGCTCTTTCATATGCTGCATGGGCACGTGCTCCCGCATTTTCTGTCTTGCCTTCTGCTTTGCAGACATAAAAAAATTCATCATAAAAATCTCACAAAGTAACCTTGACATATCTCTGTGTCTTTGTTTTACAAATGAGGAAACTTGATGCCTAGAGTGATTATACACAGAGATTATAGTCTTATAAGAATGCACATAGCTCCTAATTCCAGAGCTGTGTTCTATTGCTTTATGCCAGAAAGAAGACTACCAACGTGTAGAGTTCTGAAGAGAATTTTCCTCCTTACTGATGCTGCTAATATTATGGCCTGTCTGACCTTGTTTAATCAAGGTAAAATTTTTGAAGGTTCTCCAGTGGATTGTTAGGTTCGGGATCCTACTGCAGTGAGACAGTTTTCAGAAAGGTACTGTAAAGTAAAAATCTCAACGCAAAGGAATAAATATAATGGGAATTGCTCCATGAATAAGAAGGCTGAATCCCAAAATCACTCTCAGGTTGGCCTTGGACATGGGCCCTCCTGAATGCTGGGATTGTGCACCGCCATGCCCAATAAGGACTCTCTTAGCGTGCACTACAACTAAAGTGGGTATAGAATATTATAGCCAGGAAAAGGAGCAGCTGAGACCCTAGTCACTCTCAGCCATAACCTGCCTGCTGCTTCCATAAATATAGCCAAAGTGCTTCTACAACAAAGGGGTAATGGACAAAGTTACCTATTGTCAGTACTACTCACAACACCGGGAGAATTTGGTTTCAAAAGTCCACACTCGCCTGCATTAATACTTGGTTGGATTATGACTATATTTGGCTCATACTGACCCTTTGTACTATTCTGTCTTGTCCCCCTTCTCACTTCCTGGTGATGTTCACCTCAAATAGTTTGATTGTTCTCCCTACTCTATGTGAATGTTCACATAGTTACACATGATTAAGAAACATTTACACATTTCTATACAAACATAGAATCTATAAATTGCATATTCTGTATTTGAAAGTAGATGTGATATTTCTGTTTCTGAGTCTGGCTGTTTTCATCTATTAATTGCCTCCACTAATTTGATATATTTGCCTGGAAATAACTTATTTTATTTTGATCTTTGTTTGTCTTAGTAAATATCTCTCTCCCTCCCTCCCTCCCTCTCTCTCTCTCTCTCTCTCTCTCTCTCTCTCTCTCTCTCCCCATCCCTCCTTACCTCTTTTCCTCCCTCCCTCCCTTTCTTTTTCACATACATACACACACACACACACACACACACACACACACACACACGCACGTGCATGCGCACACACACACACCACATCACATTACATCATCACATATCACATTTTCTTTGTCCATTAATCTTTTGATGGCTAGCTAGTCTTATCCATAATTGGATATGTCTATTATGTACAGTACCACAATAAACATGTACATGCAGGTATTTATAGACTTAGAGTCTTTGTGATATATCCCCAAAAGTGATACAGCTATGTCATGTGATTTAAGGAACAATCATGAAGTCCCCCCCCCCCCCCCCCGCTCCAAAATCTTCACCAGCATTGTACTTCCTGTTTTGTTAATGATAGCCACTTTACTTGGTGTGAAACAGAATCTCACTATGGTGTGATTCACATGGCTTCAATGTCTAAGGATATTGAACATATATTTCATATATTTATTAATTTATTCATATTTAAACCTTAATAATGCTGAGTTGAGAGAAAAAGGATCCAAACACCAGTTTCGTGTCTGCTTACCACATGTAAGTACTTCACCATATCAGAAAGTGTTCCTAAGCTCTCTAAGCTCTACTTTCCTCATCTGTAGATTTGAAATGATAATGTTACTATAGCTAAACCCAAGAATTGTGAGGAGAAAAGACCAAATCCAAAATTGTCCAATTAAAGGAAGCTGTGGTTTGGGGTACACCCAGGACTGAGCAGATGACTGCCTCACCCTAAGTTGGGATTTGAGAGAGAAATCCCTGCTGGCCTCTTAAAGCCCCTTTTACAGGAGAGACAAGGTGTTCACAGGCAAGAGAGTTGACTGTTATACATTGTTAGAAATATAAAATGAAAGGGAAGGCGGAGGGCAAGGGTACACAGCCTGTGAGTGGGGTCACAAGTTTAATGTAGGTTTAAAAATCATGTTTTTCACTTTACGTCAGAAGTTATTCTTTTTTTAATTTTACTAATTTATTCGGATTGCCATCCCATCCCTTGTATCCTCCCATTCCTCTCTCCCTCTTGCTTTCACCCTATTCCCCTCCCCTATGACTGTAACCCAGGGGGATCTTTTCCCCCACTATATGGTCATAGGCTATCAAGTCTCATGTTGGTAGCCTACTTGTCCTTTTTGCAGGGACTTAACACAAACACTTGTTCTTTAACTCCAAACTGCAGCCTTAACCTGCAAGGTCTATTGTTCCTGTGTTGGTCTCACAACTACCTCACAGTCTTAAGCTAAGGGTTGATTTAATGTCAGTAAAGTACTTTCATGGCAATCCCTTATCAAATGGTTGCTGTTGTTACTATTATTTAAAATTACATAGTGTTTTCTTTTCAATATAAGTTTAAATAAATTTTATGCTGATTCATGCATTACAGTTGGGAAATTCACAATAGCTAAGACAAGAAAAGTGATTTATTCACAAATTGTCTCGGTGCTGTGACACAATACGTGACAAAAGCAACATAATGAAGGATTAGGGTTCATTCTGCGTTATAGTTTGGGGGTCCATCATGGAGCGATCATCATAGCACCAGGAATGCGGGGTCTGTAATGAAGAAGCGGAGAGCTGCAAATGTTGGTG
>OU015743.1:575625-586221 GCA_907169655.1 Acomys percivali | reverse complement strand
CCCCCCCAACACACTTATGCATATAATTAATTAAAATGAAATTAATCTTGAAAACATAAAAAATAATTTAACATTTATTTTTAATTATGTGTATATGTGTATGTCAGTGCAAATATATACATGAGTGCAGCTCCATCAGAGTCCAGAAGAGGATGCCAGCTCCCCTGAGCTGGAGTTAAAGGCAGATAGAGCTGCCCCACATGGGTGCTAGGAAACAAATTCAGGTCCTCTGCAAGAACAATACTTTCTCTTAACCACTGAGCCATCTCCCAAGGCCCTAGTGCTACCATTTTGAAAAAGGCAATTAATATCTTCTGCCATTGCTGTTGCCATGTACTGATCAGAGACTACATTGATTTCCAGAAACAGGCAGTTGGAGATATAATCACAAGCATTTCATCCATGTGTAGTAAAGCAGTTACTGGGATCACTTGAATTGTAATAATGAGTGTTTTAGTTGATTAATGAAAGTTAATCACTCAAAGACTCTGAACTTAAAATTCATGTCATGATTTTATTATAAAGGAAATTGTAGAATTACCCTTTTTAAAAAAACTCCACTTACAAATGTATCTACTGGAAAATAGTCTAAATTTCTGATGAGAAATAAAATACCAATCATGAGTCTACACAGCACACTTCTAAACTGAAACTCAGGATAAAGCTAATGATTTTAATTTAATAATGAGAGCATTTTAAAAATTCCAATATTCTTAATAGCTATTTTTGAATACATGCAAGTTGATAATAACCAACAATGTAATTAGTTTATGTACTGTATTCTTGTCGTGTGTATGTGTGTGTACAGGTGCACATGTGTGCATATAGAAGCTAAAGATCAGCATCAGATATTCCTGAGACACCAGCCATCTACCGTGATTTTTCAGACAGGCTTTCTCCCTAGCCTGAGTAGACTGGACTGGTTGGCCAGGGAGCCTTTGTGTTTATCTCCCCAGTGCTGGGATACAAAGGTGTCCCTGCGTCTAGCTTTTGTATTTTAGTTCTGGAGATAGAACTCAGATTCTCAGTCTCCTGAGTCATGTACTGCACTTTTTTTTATCATTATTTTAAATTATATCATTACTTCCTAAAATCAGTCAATCATAGGACAATATGTTGTGTCACAATGGCAGCTGCTTCAGCAGTTTCATGTTTATCATGCCTCTCTTGATTTGCCCCCAAAACATCCAGGAGTTACTGTGCTGCACAGTCTATGAGATTAATATCAGCACAATACCATTCCATCACACATTTCTAGAATGTACGTACTTCATTAAACAATGTGGGAGAGTCTGCTTAATCTGTTGAATCTCACATTACAAAATGATCACATGGTAAATTGTATGGATTTGAACAAAGATTTAAAAATTTAATTAAAGTTTTAAATTGAAGAAATCTAAATGAAGTGATTCACTTTGAAAATTAATTTTCAAGAGTAGCAGTAATCCAAATCAAATGCCCATATGATCACAGGAATGCTAATGTGGACATAAAATGCTAGTTTGAGGGACGTACCAATCAATAGGTCAGGAAATACATACTAGTTGTTAGATTTGGGACATTTTGTTCTAAAACACAGGGATAACGGTAATATTTGAAAATCTTGAACTAAATTTATAAAAATACATAGAAAATTCATGTAAAGATATATGGTGCTGGAGAGATTGTTTAGCAGTTAAGAGCATTTGCTACTCTAGCCAAGGACCTGAGTTCAGTTCCCAGCACCCACTCGAGATGTTCACAAGTACCTGTTGCTGCAGCTCTGGAGAATCCAGCACCATCTACTCCACAGGCACACACACACACACACACACACACACACCATACTCAGAGGCACACACATATACACATAAATACAAAAAAAAAACCTTTAAAGGGCATACTATATATGAAATCTATGTGGCAGGGGGATCTTTTCCTCTGAGGATACTGCGTAGCGTTTTCATGTCATGCTCAGTCTCAGTGAGGGGAGATCATTAGAAATAATCACAAAACACAGAGACATGAGAGCAGCAATGCTTGTGGGGACACGGAAACAGGATATGAATGGTTAGAATTCTTTGGTCAACAAGTATCAGCCAAGAGCACAAGGGATGCTGTATATCATATAACTTCCCTTACATTCTGTTTTCCAAGGTAACTGTTTAAATGACTACAAACTTATAGGAACAGTTTTATAAATTCTCAACAAATAAAAAAAAATAGTGTGGCCTTTTTCCAAGAAATATTTATATATATATATATATATATTTTTTTTATTAATTATTCTTGTTACATCTCTATGGTTATCCCATCCCTTGTATCCTCCCACTCTGCCCTCCCTCCCATTTTCCCCTTATTCCCCTCCCCTATGACTGTTCCTGAGAGGGATTACCTCCCCCTGTATATGCTCATAGGGTATCAAGTCTCTTCTAGGTGGCCTGCTGTCCTTCCTCTGAGTGCCACTAGGTCTCCCCCTCCAGGGGACATAGTCAAATGTGAGGCACCAGAGTACAGGACAGTCTCCAAGAAATATTTTGAAGGTTTAAATTCTTCAACCCCTCATCAGGTGTGGCAACGCGTTCCTGTAATCTCAGAATGAAACGAGGGTAGTAAATACGGGGACAGCCTGGGCTATACAGTGAGAATCTTCCTCAGTTTTTTTCCATCCAGAAATAAGCTTATTAATTACAGAGACTTTATTACAAGGCTCTCCCTTATATGAGACCCCCCGAGTGTCTCTCCAATCCGGAACAACCTAGCACAATAAAAGAACTCAGCACTGGTTTGTTTTGGTTCCTGTGACTAAGGAATAATAACTGAAAAGCTGTGCAAGCTCAGGATCAGCTCAAATATAAAGAGATAAATCAACTGGATAAAATGACACAGATTTTGCTCAAAAGAATGAAATAGAACAAGTTACAAGATCCATAAAACTTTTGATATGATCATTCACTACTGAAACTAGCAGAAAGAAGATGAATAACTTGATGTGTTTTCTACAACTGGACTGACTAACCATTCAGCGCTTAGGATCAGTAAAGAACAGCTGTACCCTTCACACTGCACCTGAGGTAAGCCTGTCCCTGATGGAACAGCATGGTAGCCTGTATTTTTGTCAGACACGGTTTTAAAGTAAAAGGAGCAGAAACATAAAAAGAAAAACGGAGAGCTTTCGTGTATGGGAAAAAAAAAAAAACAGAATTCTTTGGAGATGAGGTATCGATTGACCCAAGGTGGCAAGAAATTCAGACATTTCATAAAGACCCTCAGCTCACATTTCATGTCAGAGTGAGTATTCATACTGGCTGAGGGAAGCTCTGTAGATAAGTGATCTAAGTGCTCTAAAATATAAGCCTCTCTTTTTATTTTTTATTTATTTTTTATTTTTTGGTTGTTATCTTTTTTTAATTTAATTTTATTTTTTAAATTAATTTATTCTTCTTACATCTCTGTGGTTATCCCATCCCTTGTATCCTCCCATTCTCCTCTCCCTCCCATTTTTCCCTTAGTCCTCTCCCCTGTTTCTGAGAGGGATTACCTTCCCCTGTATATGCTCATAGGGTATCAAGTCTCTTGATACTCTCTTTTTATTTTAAGCATATATAATCATTGCAGGAAATGTAAAACACACACATGGTGATGACAAACAGCCAATGGAAAAAGAACTGCAGCTGTGCCAAGACAGCCACTGGCCTCCATGTTAGAAACATGCTTTTAGCCATCATAGCTTGACTGTCGGTTAAACTCTTTGTTGCTGGGAGGCCTGTCCTCCTCTGCTCCTCTGTCTGTCTTCTTTTTCTTTTTCTTTTCTTTTTTCTTTCTTTCTTTTTTCTTTTCAAAACAGGGTTTCTCTGTGTAGCCTTGACTGTCCTGGGCTCTCTTTGTAGACCAGGCTGGCCTCCTGCCTCTGCCTCCATAGTGCTGGGATTACAGGTGTGTGCCACCACGCCCGCCTCTGTCTTCTTTTTCTTAACACCTTGAGATCTGTTCATGTTTTGCATATGCCAGCACTCTTCTCCCCTAATGGTAAGATCTTTTATTTGACAGTGTCAAATTTGACTGTTCATCTTTCTAATGAGGAACTATGATATTTTATGAACACAATGTTATAAACAAATGTTGCCAAGGATGTGTATCTATTTCACCTTGGAAAATAAGAATGAGGTCATCAGTATCATATGGCAACAGGAAGGTCACTTTGCCAGAAAATACTAGACAGCTTCCAAAACCAGTAGTAGGTTTCCTTTTGATATTTCTGTTAACAGACACATTCAATTTGTTGTTTCACAATCATAACTTTTGCTAGTAGGGCATTTTGAATTTGTATTCTAATGGGCATATGTTAATTCTGCATAATTGTCTATTGGCATGTTTCTATGACCAGTGGTGCTGACTCTCTTTTCATGTCCTTTTTTTTTTTTTAAATGCTTTTTAAATTTTATTCACTTTATATTCCAATTTTACCCCCTCCCTCATCTCCTCCATCCTCCTGCCTATGCCTCTCCCTCAGTCATCAGAGAGGGGGAAACTTTCTCCCCTATTAACTGACCCCAGCCTACCAAGTCTCATCAGGACTGCCTGCATCCTCTTCCTCTGTGGCATGGAAAGGCAGACCACCAGGGGGAAATGATCAAGGAGCAGGTAACAGTATGGATATTTGCCCTTCTGAACAATAATTAAGCATCTTCCCTAAAGTCCTCCTTGTTACTTAGCTTCTTTAGGTCTGTGGATTCTAATAGGGTTATCCTTTATTGTATGGCTAATATCTGTTTATATGTGAGTAAATACCATGTATGTCCATCTGTTTCTGGGTTAACCTCACTCAGGACGATCTTTTCCAGCTCCACCCATTTGTCTGAAATTTTCATGATATCCTTGTTCTTGATAGCCGAATAGTTTGCCATTGTGTAAATGTACTAGTTTCTTTATCCATTCTTTGCTTGAGAAACATCTGGGTTGTTTCCAGATTCTGGCTATTATGAATAGCACCACTGTGAATATAGTTGAGCAAATGTCCTTGTATGGCAGAGCATCCTTTGGTATGTGCCCAGGAGTGGTATAGCTGGGTCTTAAGGTAGAGCGGTTCCCAATTTTCTGCGAAGGTGCCAGGTTGATTTCCAAAGTGGTTATACAAGTTTGCACTCCCACCAGCAATGGAGGAGTGTTCTCCTTTCTCCACATCCTCCCCAGCATGTGTTGTCACTTGAGTTTTTGATCCTAGCAATACTGACAGGAGTAAAGTGGAACCTCATAGTTGTTTGTGAGTTGCATTTCCCTGAGGGCTAAGGATGTTGAGAATTTCTTTAAGTGCTTGTTGGTCATTCGATATTCTTCTGTTAAGAATTCTCTGTGTAGCTCTTTTCAAAATTGAATTATTTGGTTTGTTGGTGTTTAATCACTAGAATTCTTATACATATATATATATATATTAGCCTTCTGTCAGATGTAAGGCTGGTGCAGAATGTTTCCCAGTGCGTAGGTTGTCATTTTGTTTTGTCCTTTGCTTTACAGAAGCTTTTCAGTTTCATGAGGTCCCACTTACTAATTATTGATCTTAGAGCCTGAGCTCTTGGTGTTCTGTTCAGGAAGTTGTCTCCTGGGCCAATGAGTTCAAGGCTCTTCCCCACTTTCTCTTCTAATAGATTTAATGTTTCTGGTTTTATGTTAAGGTCCTTGATCAACTTGGACTCGAGTTTTGTGCAGGGTGATAAATATAGTTCCTTTTCATATTCAATTTTAATGAGGGTTTCAAATAGTCTTTGTTTAAAGGCTGGATGAGGATGAATGAGGATAAAGAGCTATCGGAGGTGGAGCCAATCCTGTAGATGTTCTAAACTCATAGCAGATAAACATCAAATGAGGCAAAGACCGACCCTCTCTGATCCTGCAAGCTCCAGTTAGCTATAAAGATAGCTCGATTTATGCCTCCAAAAGCACAGGAAGTTTCTTTAAGGAAAGAGAATAGGAAAGAACAGAACCCAAAGGAAGCACAAAGAAGTGAATTATAAAAAGAAAATTACTGATATGGACAACGGAAATGCACTAAATAAATCAAAACTGTGGCTCCTACGGTAGGTGATCAACAAGGGAACTAGAAATGTCCTTCAAGAAGAAAGGGACAAAACATGTAAAACAGTGACAAACGGAAAACAGAAAAATGCCTGTGGCTTGCACACATCTAGGCAAAATAATAGAAACAAAGATATTAAGGAGGGACAGTCTGTCGAAAATAGTATCAGTCAGGAAGCTTATGAAAGCCCAAGCATGTAGGAGCAGCCAAAGTCACTGAGGAGCTACACTCCATGAAAAGCAGCAGTGACAGATGGCTTTACAGTATCAATCTATAAACTTTGGGGACAAATTAGTGCCCATGCTACATAAATAAAGAGAAAAAAATACATATTTGCTTTTACAAAATGTGTAATATCCACAACTAAATTTGTTAAATATAATACAGAAAAGGAAGCCATGAGTAGAAATTGCTTATAAATATTCACAATAAAGTCTCAAATCTCATGAAAGGAGAGACTATCAACACTGTGAAGAGAATTACCACACAGACGTGGGTGTGTGAGATTATTTTGTTAGGCAAAATCTTGAGATAATGAAGTAGTATGTTATGTATCAGTGAGACAATACTAATAAATTCAGGGATACTGCTAAGGAATTTACTAATTCATTGGCCATATTATTTGACTGAGAGGAAATAATAATAAAAAGCCTTTCATATAAATAAGTCCTCATCCCTAAGAAACTTTTGAAGAAATTAAACTTGTATTTTTATAATTTCAGTATATATGCATGTATATGTACACGATACTCTACCCCTAATCTACCGTAGCAACTGCTTTTAAGCTGAAATGCTATTAAAATATAAATGCATGTCTAAGAAAAAAAATTATTTGCAACTAATGCTTGAAAAGGAAGCTGGATGGTGGGAGTGCAAACTTGTACAACCACTTTGAAAAACAATCTGGTGCTTTTCAGAAAATTGGCAATAGTGCCACCTCAAGACCCAGCTATACCAATCCTGGGCATATACCTGAAAGATGTTCCCCCATAGTACTAGGACATATGCTCAACTTTATTCATAATAGCCAGGATCTGGAAACAACCTAGACATCCCTCAGGCGAATAATGGATAAATCAACTGTGGTACATTTACACAATGGAACACTATTCAATTATCAAAAACAAAGACATCTTGAAATTCTCAGGCAAATAGATGGAACTAGAAAAGATCATCCTGAGTGAGGAAACCCAGACACAGAAAGACACACGTGGTATCTACTCACTTATAAGTGGATATTAGCTCAATTTAGAAGTCCTCTGAGAAACTCCACCTAGTGGGGATTTGGGACAGATACTGAGACTTGCAGCTGGACCCTGGGCAGAGAGCTGAGAGCTGTATGGAAGAATGGGGAAGAGAGTGGAAGGACCTGGAAGGGTTAGGAGCTCTACAGGAAGACCTCCAAGGCTAGCACTCAGGGGGCCTTCACAAACTGATGCACCAACCACGGGCAATGCATGCACTAAACCTAGAACCCCTGTTCAGATGTAGCTGACGGACAGCTCTTTCTTCATGTGTGTGTGAACTCTGGTGCCTGCAATTTGATCACTGCCCCTTGGTGGGGCAGCCTTGGGGACACACAGAGGAAGGAGATACAGACTACCCTGATAAGACCTGATAGACTGTGATCAGACTTGGGGGAGGAGCCCCCCAGAGGTCTAGGGGAAGGGAATACGACGGAAGAGGGGAGGGAAGGCGGAAGAGGGGAGGGAGGGCAGAAGAGGGGAAGGAGGGTGGGAACTAGAAGATAAGAGCGAGGGGATAACAATCGGGATATAATGTGAATAAATTATCATTTAAAATAATAAAGAAAAAAGAAAAGGAAGCTGGAGACAAAACATAAAGGCCCTTTGCTAAATGATGTTTAAAATATTTGCAGTTCAATAATAAAATTGGGCAAGAAAACTGTGTGCATGGAGCAGGGAGATAAGCTCTGGCCTTCAAAACTCACAACTTGAATTCCATCTCCCAGAAACCTGGTGGAAAGCCAGATGCAATGAAGCATGTTTGTAATCTTGATTTTCCTAGAGCAAAGTGGAGACGGGAACACAGGCTGTGTGTTAATAAGCCATCTAGACCGTTGCCCACTATGCCACAGGAACAGTCAGAGAGACCCTGCCTTAACAAAGGCAAAGGCCAGAACTACTCCCCAAAGCATCCTCTGACCCCACATGTGGGCCTGAACTCTCATTATGCTTTGGGTGCATAAATCGAGCTATCTTTATAGCTAACTGGAGCTTGCAGGATCAGAGAGGGTCTTTGCCTCATTTGATGTTTATCTGCTATGAGTTTAGAACATCTACAGGATTGGCTCCACCTCCGATAGCTCTTTATCCTCATTCATCCTCATCCAGCCTTTAAACAAAGACTATTTGAAAACCTCATTAAAATTGAATATGAAAAGGAACTATATTTATCACCCTGCACAAAACTCAAATCCAAGTTGATCAAGAACCTTAACATAAAACCAGAAACATTAAATCTATTAGAAGAGAAAGTGGGGAAGAGCCTTGAACTCATTGGCCCAGGAGACAACTTCCTGAACAGAACACCAAGAGCTCAGGCTCTAAGATCAATAATTAGTAAATAGGACCTCATGAAACTGGAAAGCTTCTGTAAAGCAAAGGACAAAACAAAATGACAACCTACGCACTGGGAAAACTTCTGCACCAGCCTTTAAGCTACTGTGTTGGTTGTGTTTCCTGCATGTGGCATTGGATGGGCTTGCAGGTCACAAGCCGATTTTAAAATCTTTTTTTTCCTTTTAATAGTCAAGCTAAGCCCTTGCCCTTGTATGGATATGATTGATAGCAACTGCTCTTATCTTAATCATACCTTATATGTTCCATTGTATCATATTATGTTGTGTTTCTCTTCTTGTCAATTCTTTATTACATAAAAGGATTGTTTCTGGTGTTGAGGGGATTTTCATTTTAATCTGTATACTCCCTCTTATTATGCCTGTAGGTCACGATTTGGGGTTTTTGTGTGTGTGATTGTTGTTGATATTGTTGTTCAGTTAATTTTTTCCTTTCTGAGTATCAGTCCTAGGACTTTGTACCTGCTAAGCAAGCCCTTTGCTTCAGAGCTGTACTTTCAGCCCTTAACAAGCTCCCTTTTCTGCACTCAACGTTCACTCTGTGGGATACCGATTTAATCCATATTCTTCAAGTCCCCCCATTACCTACTAAGTAGCCAGTGATAACCTTTTTTTTTTTTTTTCCCCACCTCATCTGCCTCTTGCTTCTTTCTATACTTCTGCTTTGTCCACAGAACAATATTGGATTTTTAAACCCTGTCCCACCTTTGTTTTAGTCTTAGTTTTACAATTAAGTGTCTATGACTGTCATTTTGCTGAAATTTATCTTATCTCTGTTAGAGAAAACACACCCATTAGATTTCTCAAGAAAGACTTGTGAAGACAAAATAATCTTAATTTTCACATCACACTCCTTTCTCACTTCTTTCCGTAACCAATTCAAAGAGAACCCCATCTTGCATCGTCTGTATTGCCAATTATTTTCAGAAGCAGGGTTTGGCAGTTTGCCATTTGTGATCACTCTGAAGTTCCTGTCTTGGAAGCCGTGCTGTGAAACACTAGGCCATACATCTTACTTGGGTACTCAACCATTCATAATGTGACAGCAGTTGTGTCTGTGTCTCATATGTGTGTCCTGTGCATCTCTTGTCTTGTATTCTAGATTCCTCAGCCTTCCTTCCATGCTCCAAGTGCCCATGTGTGGACTGTAACAATGCACCCTATGTTGGAAGGTCTTTATTTCTCTGTTTACAAGAAATAGACAGGCTGTGGTAGTCTCTGTCTGATTTGGTGATGGTAAAAGTGTCCCTCCTGTGAAGTTTGATTTGTTCTTATTGATTTGGGGAGAAAACAGATGGAGTGAGTTGAAGTCAGGGAGCTATCATTATCTCCTTACTTTCTCTAATGCATCTAACGTAAATGGTTAATCATGGGCTCTTCTAACATATGCCATGTTAGTTACTGTCCGGTTTCATCCACAAGACTGGAGGTCTTGTTTTTACTATTGCTTTATTTGACATATTTTATCAATTCCCCTATGAAATTTTTGATCCATAAATTATTTTCTGAAGTGGTTTTATAGGCATATTGAAGATTCTCTAGTTATTCCAATGTGATTGGCCTCTAGCCTAACTCCAATATTGTGGGACAATGTGTATCCCATGTTTTCAATCCTTTGAAATTTGTTAAGACTTCATGTCTCAGCATTTTTTCTAATTTTGCTAGATTTTTCTTTTTCTATGCTTTGGCCAATTAATAAAATTATACATTTGTGGTATGGTATGTGATGTTTTGGTAGATATATGTATTACAAAATGTTAAAGCAGGGTAAACACACCTTTTTCAAACATTTATTACTTCTCTACAATGAAACATTCAAAATGTTGATGAGATATCATTTGTCTACTTTTGCTTTTGATTGCCCTGATTAGAAGGTACAGTTAAAAAAATACTCTTGCCAAACTTATATTCTCAAGTGGTTCATATTTTCTTCTGGAAAGTTCAA
>OU015743.1:543398-572786 GCA_907169655.1 Acomys percivali | reverse complement strand
CACCAATCATTTACTGAGAGTGACAAGAGAAATTATTTTATTTGTATATCAGAGTAAAAAAAAAGATAATGGGTTATTGGCACAATTTTCATTTTTTTTCCTTTCTGTCTGTAAAACCCAAATTAAGAAATAATGAGTTGAAGGGTGAAGCTTCACTTTAGTTTTCTACACTTTTGCCATTGTAGATCCAGCTTGTTGTACAGCCCAAGGCTTTGGATGTTGTTATAACCCAAAGCCCCTAGTGGCAACTAGGGGTGCAGCTTATGTGCCTTGGGTGTCAGGACCCACGACCCTTCAAAGTCACCAGCGCTCTTGAAGTATTCTAGTGACCAGGGCCTGTAGATCCTCATCTTGAGGATTCCACAACCTTCTCCTTTTCCTGCACTTCCACCATCCGTCACATTTCCATCACTGTTCCCTGCCATCTCTCGCCCACCCTCTCATTGTCAGTACTGTTATTGCTGCCACCTGTTGCCACTGCTGCTATTCTCTCTTTGTGTTACCAGTTCAGCCTGTTCTATTCACAATAAAAAAAAAAAAAAAAAACAATTCAAAGATTCATAATGAAAGACAGTGCAATAGGTGCTTCTTACTGGACCTAATGTTGGGACACAGCAAAGATGGGTTAAACTGATATAACAGAGATGTACATTATAATTTCCATCAATCATAGCACAGCTTCTAATTACATGACTCCTGGCCTCACATAAGGAGCTATTACAATCTCTGTAAGACACTAAGCACTAGCTTTCTGCTGGCCCTTCATGGAGAAGGATTCTATCCCTGGCCTGAGTGAGAGTTGTCTTGAGTTCATTATAGCTCATCTTGGCATGATGCCTTCTAAGACACGAACAAATTGTCTGAGGTGTCTATAGCTGGGACAAGTGCCTCTGAAGCTTGAGCTACAGTTTTGGTTATTCTTAGCCTTGTAGCTAGAGTAGATGTGCCTCAGAGTAGTAGTGGTACATTTTATTTTACCATTGCTGTTGAAGTATGTGAGATAGGGGACAATTTTCACAAGTGAGTTCTTATCTTCCACCATGGATTTGGGGGATGAAACACAGAACATCAAGCTGGCATAGCAAGTGCTTTTACCCACTGGCCTAGTAGTAGTGAATGTAAAATGACCTATGGCCTTAGTAAGTAGTTGCCAAAGGGATGCGTGGTGGATGGTTTATCACTTGAGGCTATTTGGCTTGGAGGAGGGGATCTGAAAACTGATGTTCAAGCTATTGAGAAACTTAGTTATCTGAAGCAAAGTCAGCTAAGCACATACACATCAAAGAACTAGTATGAACCCAGCATTCTTTAAGCAGTGCCTAACAGATTTGGGGCCTTAGATGATTAATTGGATTTATCTCCTGCCAATTGTTCCTAGGAAAAAATAAGACACCTCTGTCTACTTCTATCATGCTTAAGTAATATCTTAACTTTCTTAATATAAAGAACAAATAAGTGTCACCCAGAAAAGATTCTAGAGACGGAGGGAGGAGTAAGGTAAGTCTAATAACTGAAGAAATTCTGTCATCTAACTACATTTTGTTTTAAGTGTACTTGAATAATTTAAGTTAATTATAATGATGCATATAATTAATTGAAGAATGTTAGAAATTGTGGCCAAGATGGGACTTTAAAAACAACAAATATTTACATGTCAGGTGCCTCATGTGCTCTATATATATGACACTCGCCCAGGATGAGAAAGGAAATATACATCCATATCAACATAAGCTCCCACTTAAAATAAGGAATAAACTCCCAGGCCTATAATTTTTTCTCTGAATATTTTCAGACCAATCCAAGTTAATCTAACAAGCTTCTTATGAATTACAGTGACTACAATAAACAGACAGCATTTCTCTTAGTATATCCATAAAAACCTCTAATAACCTAAATAATAATTTGACTCAATAGAGTTAACATGGCTCTCGAGACCAACTGTCCTTTGTCTTTCTCATGTGTTCTTGAGAAAAATCAAAGAAGTGTCTAATCTTGGGAGGGCAAGCAGAAATCTATGAGAGATCACAAGAGAGACTCTCAAAGCAAAACAGAGAAAAATAGAGGGAAAAATGTTAGAAACATTTCTGAAGCCTTCAGAAAAATAGGTAAGTTTCCTAAAAATCAATGGCTTGGCAAGACTAAAGATTTCATTTCTCTACACTGAGTTCCAGCACTAGGTTAAATTTTGAATGAAAATTCTTGAGCTACATGCTGAAAAATTCTACAGATGTTAAAATATATGTTATTCTGAAATGTCAGAATACATTGTAGTTTTTCCAACAAAATTTTCTACCTATAAATTCATAGTTGGCTTTTCTGTCTCAATTCCTGAGAAAGATTTTTGTATGGACTATTCATTTTGAAGTAAATGTATTGCATAGAACAGTGCACTACAATATACTCTTTGTACCATTCCAATCTTACATCTATAGTTTGAAGACACAGAAGTTTAGATTTTCCCATATCTTCTTGATGAGTTAATCTCAAATAAATATTTATTAGAATTTATGGCAAATCAGGATTAGGGGATATAAGCTTATGTGACATTTTTATATTTCCTCTTGAAACCTTATCAAAATAATTTAATTTGTGCTAAAGACTGAAGCCAGGCCCTTTAATATGCTATACAATCACTATGAAATATCCCCCAGACCCAAGACTTATTTTAAAGGAATAAACAAATATAATAAAAGTGGAAGAGAAGCCAACAGCAAAGTTTTGGCATTTATTACCAGGTGCATTTTTACAAGAAGAAAATCCTGGCTCCTGAGTATATTTTTTACCAAAAGAAAACATATTTTTGGCACACTATAAGTATCTATAGCAGCAGTGATTGACAAAGAAGGAAGAAGAATTTTAGAATTAGGCCCCATGGGATCAGGCGAAGGAGTAGCAAACAGAGAGGTATGTTTCTCTTAAAAACCTTTCAGTATCATTCACTTTGTTTATGATTGTTACTTTACAAAAGTAAAACTTATATATAATAAATTAAGCTTAAAATGGGAAAGTGTTGAAAGGGTAATAGCACTTTTTGTGAAATGTTAAAGAATGTTGGGGCAGAAATCTGTAAGAAGGTTAATGTGATGGGCATTTGTGCTGTTAGGTAACTGTCTTCTCCCCAGGTCTCTGGGTACTTTACAACCCGCTTGTAGTTAGGTGGGGCAACATTATTCCAGGGTGGTTTGTCAATGGAAATGATACATGCTATTTCTGGGCTTGAGCAGTTAATTACTGGCTAGTGACTCATCAAAGTGAATGTACTTAATCCCATCACTGTGAGCAACAATTAGGAATTGTCTTCTTTATACAACTGGGACTGTGAAGACCATAGGCCTCCTCTGACCCATAATGGACATGGGTATGCACTAAGCAATACGCCAGTATCGTTTAAACCCTGGGGATTGGAGCAGGGTACTCTTTGATGCAATGAAATAATGTGGACCATCTTATAATAGGTTCAGAAACATACCTGAACCTAAAGGAGAAGTCTCAACCTAAGACCATCAGCTTCCATCTCTGCCTTTCTATAAATGTGACTGTCTTTTCCTGTCCTTTTATTTAGAATCAAAGCAGTTTCTGGAAGCTCCAGGACTCCCAAAAACCCACAGACTACATCTACCAAAAAGACATTTTCACCCAGGTTTTTAGGTCAGACTCACTCGTGGATAAATGTGTGTGAGTCACTAAGAGGAGTCATGAGTCATGGTCAGGAAATGACAAATCAGAGGCTCTATAACTCATGTGACCCATCAGCCAGCTGGAGTGCTTTCACTCTACCTGCAGAGAAATCTTGACAAGTACAGCAGCTTTTCAAAGGTTGCTGCCTTGCAGCTTTTTCTATCACTCTGCTTTGGACAACAGTGAGCAGCAACAGCAAGGAGGAGAGAACAGCCACAGTAGGTGCTGCTCTGGGGCTGTCTGCTCTCCTGCAGGCCTTAGACATGAAGACCTTTAGCTTTATAGATGTTACAGGCTTAGGAAGACAGCATTCCCTCGGCTGCAGCTGGCATTCATTGCAACTTCTAGTAAGGCCTGGATATGAGAATTCCTGAGCCCTTGACAAGAGCCAGGATTAGGTGCTTGCAGAATCACAGTGCCAGAGTTCGTTGGCCCTAAAGTCTTGCTAGCTCTCTGTAATTCTTGCAGTGAGCAAGTCCAGGAGTTTCTCTTCTTTCTTCTTCTAGCATCTAGCCTTCTTCACCCTGAGTTTTCTACCCTCTGCCCCTGTCTTCTTTATGCCACTTTCTTCTTGCTCTGGCCTCTCTCTCACTGCTCAGCTACACTGCCTCTTACCTGCCATAGAGCCAGTTGAGTTTCAGCTTTCATGGCTTGGCCTACCAACTGCTTAGGTGTTGTGGCTACTGCTGCTTGACTTATTGCCTGTCATCCTGGCTAACCTGTCATCTCTGACACTTCCTTATTCATGTTACCAGCTCAACTGGCATTAAAGAAAGTAGGAAAGGGAAAAAAAGGCACTTGAGAGATGCCTTTATTAGCTCAAATACTAAGACATTCAAAAGGTAACAGAAAAAAAATTCAACCCTCCAAACTGAGTAAGAGATTCTGAACAGCCCACTTACATAGCCAGAGAAGGGATATTTGGGCCAATTATAGCACACTTCACATTCAAGTGACAATTTATGTTTTCTCTTAGGCTATTTTGACCTAGGTAGAAATGGTTGTGGAGTCATGTAAAGTTCATCAAAGCTTGTAGAAGCAAACATCTGGTACAGACTGTTTCCAACAGCCCTGTCTGAGGTTATACCTTCAGGAGATGGGCCAACCAGCTAACCACCATTGTGTAGTCTCATAAGATGGCCCCATTCATGGTACTGAACTGGCTGTTTTATTGGCAGTCCTTTGTTCAGACAGGCAGGAAGAGAGTATCCAACTGTTTCTATTTAGGGATCAGCACCCCATCCCCCAGTATTTACTGGAAGATGAGCATCAGGAGTGGTTGCAGTAAGGATTTAAAGAGCTTACTGTTAACACTGGTAGTGATATTGATAGATTTTAGCAGTGCATTGACAATGTTTAACACTTGCCCAGTGTTGTAGGAAGCAGCAGGTTCCCCCTATCTGTCTGGGCTCCTTGAAGATTACAACCACACTTTACACATATCTGTTAGCAGTGCTGTAATTACCACCTCGGAATCACTACATTTTAAACAATACTGACTGCTGACCTTTATTTATCTGAATGCAGCTAGAACTTGCTTAGTTAGTTTGCTTGAAATCTTCCTTGATAACACTAACATGCACCCACGGTTTAGACTCACTGTAGTAAGTGCTTAAATATTTAATGACTGGATGTTCTACAAAGAACTTATATGGCTTTATTAAATGTTTCATTCATATACAACTTCCACCTTTAAGGAAAGCATGTAATTTTGGTGACAGTGACCATGTAAGAACATATGTTACTTTCTTGTACCTTGACAGAAACCTCAGGCTGAACAAGGTTCAACACTCTGTTTTCTCTCACCATCACTGTCTCAAAAGTAAGAAAAATAGTCTGTCTTACAAAATTGAGGAGGAAGGATACTAAAAGCCTCATCTTTTTTTTTCCACATGTTCCTACTCCAAACTTTCAGATTTGCAGGAAGCTCACTGATCATATTACTATGCAAGCATGCTGAACAGTGAATAGACACTCTCCTTAACAGGGCAGGTCATATCTGCCCTTCTTTATAGACATATTTACAAAACCAATCATTTTAAATATTGAGTAGGGACACACTGGCTTTGAATTTCTTTTCAATCAGATCTACGCAGTTTCTGAAGTAGTAATTAAAGCATCCAGTATACAGTGACTATTTGTAGCATCCCTGAGTGTTGCTCAGTGAATATTTGTCAAAGAGCTATTTATAACATAACTGGCAAATAAAATGGACTTAGGAAGTTATAAACTCTTTATTGGATTTCTAGTACTTTCATTTATTTCCCTTTTGCCATTCATATTCTTGAAGCAAATGACTCATACCACAGCTTCTCCATGACTTCAGGGGATTTGAAATAAAACCCAAGAGCCCCCTCGCTTCCTCGAGTTCCCATGTCTCACATATAAGCGGTGATACAGCCTAACAGAAATCAGGGCTACTTCAGGATTAATTTTTTATTGGATCTGGATGCTAATTTATATACAGAATTATTCTGAGTCTAGAAGATTACATGCACTTTTTAAAACAGCTCAACTTAGTGCATCCTCATTTTCTACTTGACAATAACGTTGAATATTTATTAATGATTCCCTTAAAATCTTCTGCTTCTATGAATTTAATAGATACACTAGTTAGAGGAAAACTAGAGCTGAAAGGTTAACAAACTATCCACCACTACATCTTTAAATTAAGCAAACAGCTGGCCAATTCTATTTACCTTTGCAGCAGCATGTGCTACTAGGAGAGCCAATGGTCATGTCTGATTGGCTTTTTATTAACTGTGACTGAAAGCAGTCTTTGTTGAAGTGTCCCAGCAGGGGCCCAGTGGGTGTGAGCGACCACCGTGTCACAGTCACCTTTGGACAGTTTTCTGGAGTCTGCGTGATGCGTGTGCTTAGTGCGAATTAAATGCAGAAGGGGAGACCAGAACCCAGCTGTCTGTGCTCAGGAGCGGATGCTGAAGAACTTGCTAAAGAACTTGCTCTTGTTCCTGAGCATTTGTTTGTTTGTTTGTTTCAGGAAAGTTATATTTCACAAGAAGTGCATTGTTTCTGTAATAAATTATATATAACAAATAAATAATACATAATGGGTTTATTCTTTAATGAAAAACTTTTAGTGAATAACAATTTTGGTTAATTAATTTTTGGGGGGAGGTGAGTTTTAGGTTTCAGGTGAGACAGGGTTTCTCTATGTAGCCTTAGCTGTCCTGGACTCACTTTGTAGACCAGGATGGCCTCGAACTCACAGTCATCTGCCTGCCTCTGCCTTCCAGAGTGCTGGGATTACAGATGTACTCAACTGTGCCCACCCTCTTTTGGATGTCTTAAAGATAACAACTGTATATGTAAAGCAATTTACTATCAATGAAAGCTGTCTCTGGGCAGTGGCTAGGGCTAGGGCATTCCAATTCTAACTTCCACTTTAAATTTATGAGCATCAATTTAAATAATGTCTCCAGGAGAACCTGCCAATCACATCCACAAACACACTTCCAAGATAATTATGTCATACCTACTTTGTCCTCAAACATGTCATTCTTTGCCGATGACTGCCTTTCTGATTTCACCAAAACTATTACTTACAAGCTTCCTTCTCTTACACTTTGTACAGTGGGTGAATTGGCTGCAGAGCACCAAGCCTAACAAGAGAGCCTATATACTCTCACTAATTCAAGAACATCATACAAAAGCATCTTATCTGTCAGCAGTCCTTGTAGTCCAGAATTTCTGACCAACATGTAAGTGTGCTGAGATTTCCCCACTTTATACACAACTTCATCTTCCTGTCTACTGTATAACTTTCCTCAGGCTTGTGTCTCACCGCCTCTAATTGCTTTCTCACTTTCTCTTAACTTCTCTCCAATGAGGATTCCCCCTATGTTCATCGATGTCACTGATGACCTTAGAACAATCTACTAGTTAATTCCCAGATCTTCACTGATATTTCAGATGCTTTTTGCACAGTTGAACCTTTATTTCTTCCACAAAGACCTTCAACAACTGACTTCTAAGACACCTTTTGGGGACTAGCTCCTGTATCATTGTTGATTTGCCCATGTGTCTTTATTTTTCCAAGTTCCTGAAAGATAAGTGCTTCAGATCTCAAACCTTGGGCCACTTTCCTGTCCCATATTGTACTCAGCTATTTACTTAGTCTGCATTTTCCCCTAAAATCTTTATTAGTGTGTATTTGTTCTGTAAAATCAAGTTTTCTCAGTAATAGCCATTCTGACCGAGGTCCATTACAACATTTTTACTCAGCTGTAGAAGGTAAGTTTGACTGTAGCGGCTCCTATCACCATCCTTTGCCCTCCTCCCTCTCTCGAGGTTGCTTTGCTTCTCCTAAACAGACCGCCTCCTGCTTTCATACCACATACATATATTTTTAATAAAAGTTTTCCATAAGATTCGTCTTCTGAGACTGATTTATTTCACTTAACTTGATGATCCATTTTTGTGCAAACTGTGTATCATTCTAACTTGTGACTAAATAAAATTCCCTTGTCTAACAAACCACATTTTAATACACTGTTCATTTGATAGGTACCTAGGCTGGTTCCACAACGTACCTTTGTGACTAATGCAGCAACAAACATAGGCATGTGAGCATCTACCTCATATGCTGACTGTGACTTATTCAGACTGATTTTATGGAACGGAGAGTTGGATAAGATAGTCTAATTTTAAGTTTTGAAAAAAGTCACCTTTCCATAGCAGCTATAATCAGGAGGTATAGCATTCCCAGCTCCCCTCATCTTCACAAGGATTTGTTTGTTCGGTTGGTTGTTATTGTTGTTGCTTTGGGGATGGTCACTGTAAGGTAAGATGTTGCCTCAGTATACTTTTTATTTGTATTTCTTTGATGGTTAAGAACTATGAACATTTTTCCATATATTTATTAACCACATTAGTACTTTGTCTTTGAAAACTTACAAATTCTTTGTCCCTTTTCTTTACTTATCCCTATGGGGATAAGTCATGGTATTTACATTTTTAATTGCTTATATTAAAATATTAATAATTTTGTCAGATATATAACTGACAAAATGTTCCCCTGTTATAAATCTATCTCTCCACTATGTTAATCATTTACTATGCTGGAAATTTAAATTTTATTTTTAACTTCATTTATTCTTGAATCATCATTCATTTTCATAGTCATTGCCTATGCCTACATCTTTAATTGTTTTACTGATGTTTTTTCTAACATCTTCAGATTTTTAAGGATTATGTTAAAGTCTTGATCCATTTTGGTACTTATTTTTGTACAGAACAATCTTGTCCAAGTCCAGAAAATAAATCTAAATGAATCCAAGTCCACATAATACAGATACTTACATGCTTTTTCTGAAAACACCTCTTGTTTTTAGAAACTGAAATTTTCCATACCTTACAATCAAGTTGACAATGTGTCTTGAAACCATTTAAAAGTATGTATTTGGTCTGTTGCCCTAGTGTGTATTCAACGTATTTAACAAGCTTTTAAGTAAACAGTGTATGCAGCCTAACTATGCCTTGGACTTTTTATGTAATCAGCTTTTATAAGCCAATTTAAACACATAGTTATCTTCCTAAATTATATATCCTTCCATGCCTCTGATGCAGAAGAGAGAGTAAGAGTGAGTTTCAGAGGGAGGGGTGGAGGGGGAGAGGAAGGGAGAGAGAGAGAGGTGATAATAATTTGGTGAAAACAGCCAGTGGGGTGGAGGCAAACTTAACAAACAAACAAATACATACACACATGCACATGGACGCACACACACGCACATATACATGTGTGTATGTGCGTGTGTGTGCGTGTGTACGTGTATGTGTCAATGGCATCTGTTTCTGGTTTTTAGTGCTGTTAGGTCTGTAGGGCACATAAAGTCCTTCCCTTGTAAACACTGGTTTAAAAATTGAGTGATTCACCATCTTTTCCTGTATGGTGTTTCCTATGTTTAATAAATATAAAGAAAAGCCCCCTTTTTAAGAGTAGCAAAGGGTCAGATGGAAAATACACGAGTGAAGAGAATTCAAATTTGGGTTTATTGTCGAAGGGATTCCAAGAGGAAGGATCAATCTTTTTTATTCTTTAATACAGCACTGATGCAGTTTTGTGCTTCCATGTGAATTTTACGACTGTTTTTCTAGTTCTACAAAGAGTGCTATTGAAAATTGAAGGGGTTATAATGAGTATTTATATCATTTTTGTTTATACAGCCATATTTTAGAATTATAATGACTGCTCAACATGGAAAATCTTTCAATTTTCTAGTTCTCATTATAAAAGTCTTGTCTCCTTGGTTTGATTTACTCCTAGATGATTTTGAATATTCTATGAGGGGGATTGTTTTCCTGATTTCTTTCTCATCGTGTTATTATTGACAGATAGATGTCTTACTGCTGTTTTATGTAACACCCAGCTACTTTACTGAAAACATCCATGATAGCTCAGTTTCCTGGTAGAGACCTTAGTATCTTTTAAGTATTAAGTCATATCATCTGAAAATAGAGTTCATTGACTTCTTTCTTTTCCTTTTATATTCCCTTCTATTTCTATCTTTTATCTTATTTTTGCAGCTAAAACTCCGAACACTGTATTGAATAAGAATACAGAGTAGGCACGCTTGGGTCCTGTTTTGATTTTAGAAGAATGCTTTTAGTTTTCCTCATTTAGTACAATGTTGGCTGTTTGTTATGTTGTATATACTTTTCAACATAATTATTTCCAATTTCTTCCTAGCCATCATCATGAAAAGATGTTCAATTTTGTCCAAGGCTTTTAAGTGTCTGTCAAGATTATCATATAATCTCTGCTACTTATTCTGCTTATGTACTGTGCTGCAGTTACTGGTGCATGTACATATGTGTGCATGTGTGTGTGTTGTGGTATGGTGTGGTGTGGTGTGTGTGTGTGTGTGTGTATTCACCCTTGCATGATGAGATAAAGGAATAGGAATAGAAGAAGGAGAAGATTTCTACCTCAAAGGCCCAGAAAAATCTCTTCATCAAAATCATAGAAGAAAACCTCCCTAACCTAACCAAAGAGATGCCTACAAGAAACTTACAGAACAACAAAAAGATTGGACCAAAAAAAGAAAATTCTCCCACCACATAATAATTAAAACACCAAATGTACAAAATAAAGAAAGAATATTAAAAGCCACAAGGGATAAGGTCCAAATAACATATAAAAGCAGACCTATTAGAATTACACCAAACTTCTCAGAATAAAGATCTGGAAAAAGGTTTTCCAAGCAACTGGACCCAAGAAATAAGCTGGAGTAGCCATTTTAATATCTAATAAAATAGACTTTCAACCAAAAGTAAGCAAAAGAAACGGGGAAGGACATTTCATACTCATCAAAGGGAATCCACCAGGAAGATTTCTTAATTCTGAAATCTATGCTCCAAATGCTAGGACACCTACATTCATAAAAGAACCATTACTAAAGCTTAAATCATACATCAAGCCCCACACATTATAATAGTGGGAGACTTCAATACCGCCCTTTCACCAATGGACAGGGTCAATGAGGCAGAAACTAAACAAAAGATAGTGAAACTTACATTATGGATTAAGTGGACCTAATAGACATCTATAGAACATTTCACCCAAACACAAAAGAATATTACCTTCTTCTCAGCCCCTCATGGAACATTTCCAAAATCAGCCGTATATTTGGTCACAAAGCAAGCTTGAACAAACACAAGGAGGTTGAATTAACCCATTGTAGTTTGTCAGATCACCATAGATTAAAGTTGGACCTCAACAACAACAGAAATGACAAAAAGCCCTACACACTCATGGAAACTGATCAACTCCTTCCTCAATGATCAAGGGAGGAAGTAAAGAAAGAAATTAAAGGCTTTTCCTAAAAATCAGTGAAAATGAAAGAAGGCACAACATACCCAAACTCATGGGACACAAGGAAAACAGCACGAAGTGGAAAGTCCAAAGCGCTAAGTACCTCATAAAGAAATTGAAGAAATATCACATTAGGAACTTAACAACACACCTGAAAGCTCTAGAACAAAAAAAAAAAAAAAAAAAAAAAAAAAAAAGAAGCAAACAAACATACCTAAGAGGACTAGATGGGAGGAAATAATCAAACTCAGGGCTGAAATCAATAAATTAGAAACAAAGAAAACAATACAAAGAATCAACAAAACCAAAGCTGGTTCTTTGAGAAAATCAATAAGGCAGACAAACTGTTAGCCAAACTAACTAAAAGGCAGAGAGATAATACCCAAATTATCAAAATCAGAAATGAAAACAGGGACATAACAATGAAAGAAACATTAGGTCTTACTTCACAAGGCTTATACTCCACAAACCTGGAAAATATAAATAAAATTGATGATTTTCTTGATAGATTTCACTTACCAAATTAAACCAAGATCAGATTAACAATCTGAATAAGCCTATAACCCCTAAGAAAATGGAAACAGTCATTAACAGTCTCCCATCCAAAACAAGCCCAGGGCCAGATGGTTCTAGCACAGAATTCTACTGGACCTTCAGAAAAGAACTAATACGTAAACCACACAAAGATTTAACCAAGAAAGAGAATTTCAGACCATTATTGCCCATGAACATGGATGCAAAAATACTCAATAAAATACTGGAAAACCAGTTCAAGAACACATAAAAAAATCACCCACTACGATCAAGTGGGCTTCATCCCAAAGATGCAGGGATGGTTTAACATATGAAAATTGATCAATGAATTCACCCTTAAACAAACTGAAAGAAAAAAAAAACCCACATGATCATCAGATTAGATACCAAAAAGGCATTTGACAATAAAACCACATGGTATTGGCATTTAAAAAAAAGTATCTTCAATAAATGATGCTGATCTAACTGGATGTGTACCTGTAGGAAAATGCAAATATATCTATATTATCACCCTGTAAGTAGACGTGGATCAAAGACCTCAACATAAAACCATATACACTAAATCTAGTAGAAGAGAACTGGGGAATAACCTTGAACGCATTGGCACAGGAAACAACTTGCTGAACAGATCACCAAAAGCTCAGACACTAATATCAAAATAATTAATAAATGGGTACTCTTGAAACTGAAAAGCCTCTGTAAGGCAAAGGACACTGTCAATAGAATGAAATGACAGTCTACAGATTGGGACAAGATCTTCACCAACCCTACATTAGATAGAGGGCTAATTTCCCAAATATATAAATAACTCAAAAAATCAAACACCAACCAACAAACAAAATAATCCAATTTAAAAATGGACGGGGGAAGGGGGGGTGCGGATTCCTCAACAGAGGAATCTCAAATGGATAAGAAGCCCTTAAAGTAATGTTCAATATCCCTAGTCATCAGGGAAATGCAAATCAAAACAACCCTGAGATTCCATCTTACACCTATCAAAATGGCTAAGATAAGATGTAGAGAAAGAGAAACACTCCTTCACTGCTGGTGGGAGTGCAAACTTTGGAAATCAATCTGCTGATTTCTCAAAAAAATTAAGAATAAATTTACCTCAAGACCCAGATATACCACTTCTGTGTATATACCAAAAAGATGCTCTCCTATACAACAAGGGTACTTGCTCAACTATGTTCATAGCAGCTTTATTCATAATAGCCAGAATCTGGAAACAACCTAGATATCCCTCAACTGAAGAATGGATAAAATATTGTGGTTCATTTACACCATGGTATCTTTCTCAGCTATTAAAAATGTGAAATCATGAAATTTGTAGGCAAATGGATAGAACTAGAAAATATCATCTTGAGTGAGATAACCCAGACCCCAAAAAAAAAAAACACATATGGTATGTACTCACTTATATATGGATTTTAGTCAAGTAGTGCAGAATAAACACACTACAATTCAAAGACCCAAAGAAAATAAGTAACAAAGAGGTCCCAAAGGAGGATGGTTAAATCTGACTCAGAAGGAAAAAATAGAATAGACAGTGGAAGTGGTTGAAGAGAGGGAACAAGGTAGAAGAATGAAGGCAGAGAGAAATGACAATGGAGACCAAACCTGGGTAGAGCCTGGGCAGGGGTACAGAGGACAAGATGGAGACCTAGGATGGGTTAGGCTTCTGGGAGGACATAGAGGTCACTCTAGCTGAGACTTCTAGTAGCAGGGATCATGGAAACTGAAGAGGACACCCTCTAACTAGAAAGGGCTCCTAGTGGAGAGAGGGGAACACCAACCCACCCACAAAATCTTTGACCCAAATTTTACCCTGCCTACAAGAAGTGCAGGGATAGAAATAGAGCAGAGATTGAGGGAATGTCCAACCAATGCCTGGTCCAACCTGAGACCCACCCTATTTGAGAGAGCCAACCCTTGACACTATAAGTGATACTCTGCTATGCTTGCAGACAGGAGCCTAGCACAACTGTCCTCTGAGAGGCTACACCCAACAGCGGATCCAGACAGGTGTGCAGAGACTCACAGGCAAACACTGGGCAAAGCACGGAGGGTGTTGTTTTAAAAGGATCTGGAGGTGACAGGATCTCCAAAAGACCAACACAGCAAACTAACCAGGGTCCAGAGAGGGCTTGCAGAGACTGAAGCACCAACCAGGGACCATGCATGGACTTGGCCTAGGCCCCCTACCCATATGTACCTGATGAGCTGCTTGGTCCTCATGTGGGTCCTCTAGTAAAGAAAGCAGGGGCTGTCTCTGATATGAACTCTGTTGCCTACTTTTTTTTTTTATCACTTCCTCCTGGTATAGCCGCCTTGCCAGGCTACAGGGGAAGATGACATGTTCAGTCCTGATGCTACTTGAAGAGCTGGGGTAAGTGGGTATGGGGGTGCTCCTCTTCTAAGGAATAGGGGAGGTAGAGGAGGAAACAGGGAGAGAGGGTAACCCTGGGAGAAGGAGGCTACAACTGAGATGGGACCTGGATAAATAAATTAATTATTTAAAAAAAAAATGAGAAGGATTAATTGCAACAGAAGGTCAGTCCCACTTCAAGATCTTTCTAAACAAAAACGTAATGTTTTTGCCTGCCTGAGGTCCATGAAACCAAAACCACTGATATATCATTCAGTTATATGAAACGGAAATTACCAAAAACATACATGATTATTCTGGTCATGATAATTCTGCATGAACCGAGGCCAGTCCTCAATGCATTAAGCACAATAGTAACTTCAATTAATTTGGACCAAACAGCAAGAAAGAATTGGGATGTATTAGTTATACATTGCCACATTTTCACTGCTGTGATGAAATTGGGACAGCACAACTGGTAGAGGAGTTCATTTTGGTTTACAGAGGGTTAATTAGTGCCAGTAAAGACATGGCATATGGGCAGGGGGGCAGGAAACTGCTAGGTCACATATTTGTTGGAATGGCCCTACTGTTTGAGGTTGTAGTTCTCCCAGTCCAGACAGCTACTCTGAGCTATTAGAACTCCCTCTCCCCACGAGGGCCTCCAGCTCTATGCCTGACTCCATATGGAGAGCATCTTTAGACAAAGATGCCCCAAACCACATCTGATGTATGGCCCTTGACACAACTCCCTACCAGCTCTCTACTCCCTGAGCCTATAGTATAATTAGGTACTGCCAAATGCAAAACAAGCATCCTTGAAGTGCCTTGCTTCCGCCAATGATGAATGGCTATCCTGGAAGACCCCACCCACCCACTCCACAAGGGGTATATAGCCTTTGTTCTCCCTGATTAAAGTTGAATAGCTCCTGAAGTGGTTCCCAGAATGTTTGTTCCTCCTGCACTGCTGGGCTGGTGGCCAATAGCTGCTCCCGCCCCACCCCACCCCCCATCCCACCCCCGTAAGGAAGAGGAGAACCACACATATTTATTCACCCATGCAAAGAGGGGCTGGTAGAGCAAGGCTATAAACCTTCAAAGCTGGCCCTCAATGACATACTTCCTCAAGCAAGGTTCAGTAGCCTCCCCCAGTAGCATCATCAACTCAAGACCAACTGTTCAAACACATGGGCATCTTTCAAACCACTATATACAATGTAGACATGAGTTTCTATACTGTAACTTGTTTGCCATTTTTTTAAAATAGAAATAGATCTAATCTGTTATCGCATAAAAGATCATCTGAAGGAAAACACCTTTCCCATATGCATTTATTACCTACAGCCAGTGGTTTCAGTAATTAATTTTGTTCCATTTTGTTGCACGATTATCTTATGTGATTTCCAGTGGTTTCTTCTCATGTGTTTTCTGGGGTACATGGGTTTGTAGGGTACATGACATGCCAGCTGCCAATCACATGTAATGGCAGGAACAAATATCTTGTATCAGGAACTGAGAACAGACTTGATTTCCCCATACTGAGCTCCCTGTTCTTTAAGTTAAATATTGATAAGCTAAAGATTTTCAACACTTCAGCCCAGGAGCCTGTGGTAACAAACATGATTCCGGAGCATGATGGAAAACCAGACAGAACAATTAATCATCTTTGAAAACTCAATACTTCCAGTCTCCAGTTTCTCGTGCTTCCTGATAGAAACAAAGCAGAGGCATTTTCTCTTAAAATATGCATAAAATAGCATCAGCAGCAGAATAGTCCTGAATGTTAAGTACTTGAGAAACTATGTAAAATGTATCTCTAGAAATGCCCTGTTTGGGACTTATACCTGACATCTTTTATTCATTACATTTAAATCATGAGGGCACAAGAGAGATTCCATAGAAATAATTGATCATGTTTGGTTTGGTTTTTCTTCTCAGGAATTACCTAAAAGAAAAGGCGTGCTATCGGTATGAAGCCCACAACCACACCAGTGTAAAAAGAAAACAATCTCTCAGGAAGCAGCTAGTAAAGGGTTAAACATATCAGGGTGAATTCAAGGTCTCTATGGCTAAGTGATAAAATAATTCAAAGGATCAAATCTTATAAACGAATAAGAGAGTTAAATGATTACTGTATCTACCGTGCACCAATTTAATTCACTGTTGCACACATAGTAAACCTCTTAGCTCCACACTTGGCAAAATAATTACCTCATTAAAGAAAGATGTAAGTGTATCTAAGGAATCTTCATGGACTCAGGTTTGCCCAAGGAAAACACAAGGTTTATATTAAATAAAACTTCTATATCCTACTTAATGTCAGAACGTGGAAGCTTTAAAGTATAATCAGATTTGGGGAAAATATAAAAAAGACTATTTATAGATAAATGCACATAATTTTTTGAATATGACAATTTATATTTCTGAATGGGTTATACTCTCTTTTATATAACAATAGAAGATTCAGTTAAGTTGGGAAAATAAGAAAGGATTCCTCAGGTGAGAGATGCTCAATCCCTGTTAAATATATGAGTTACTTGGAAAGCATTTAAAATCTCAGATACCTTCATCTAATCAGCAAGGTTCTCATGTTAAAAGGTGGAAATGTCTAGGCATCAGTACATTTGAGAAGCTCTCTGAGTCACTGTCATTTTTATGCAGAGGTGAGAAATCACCACTCTAAGTAAGTAGCTATATTATGTGTGTGGACATTTTAAAATCAAATGGGTTCTATAAGTAGTTATATATGGGTTAAAGAGCAAAGAGCTTCTGCTGTAGGCGAACCATGTAGTCATCCTACCACCACATTCCCAGAGCTGAAGTGATGCCTCACTCTATGCTTTATTCCTGGCAAAGCGAGAAAGTCGTCATCTCTACTGACAGCCTTCCATCTTTTGATAGCGAGAACATACTGTTAGGAGATGACTTCCTGTGTTCATGAGTGAGAGATGAGCGTCTCTTCTGTAGATCATGTTCTCATCAGCCTTCAGTTTTCCAGGGGTTGTCCCAAGTCATGATCTGACTCTTTTTTTCTCATAAGAATTTTTTACTTCTAAATATTTTTCAAGTCTCACGGAGCCAACGTAGGGATTAATAGATATCTGAAGTATTTGAACCTGTTAACCAACAAGAAAACTATAGGCATCCTAATACATATGCCACAGAGCAGAGGAAAAGGACAACCCCAGAATCACTCACTCATCCTCAGGTGAAGGTTTGCCGTAATTTTAACCTGTAATAGAATTTCTTTAAAATACCCACTGATGGGACTTACTGGCTAACTAAAGCAATAATGGAAGATGAGGGGCTGATTTTTTTGTTTTGTAATGGTTTCATATCTAGGACTACTTTTATCTGAGTATATCCTGGTTCATCTAGATTATTTATTATAAATTAGCCTATAATTCTTGGGCTTTAACTAGGCTGCATAATGGACATCAGTCATTTGACCAGACAATGGTATGGGCCAGTCAGAGCTAACAAAACGCAGTGAACTCTGAGTTCTACCTTGCACTAACCATTACTCATCCACATTCTAAGGCACATGCTACCATGGAGGCCGGACTTCAGAGAGCAGCTTCTGACAGTCACTCATTTAGACTGTTGCTGACGGCTTGCCTTCCTGGTCAGTCATCCATAAAATAATAGTTTCCTGTTTGTAATCCAATTTCTCATTATGAACAGCATTCTGTCATTATTACTTTTGGTTGAAGTATCTCTAATTAACCTTTAATAGATTAATACTTCCTAAGGCTAAATAAAAACTTGGTCCTTAAGTCCAACTTTCCTTGTAGATATAACTTTCGTTTCAAAAAATTGCTTAAAGATATCCATAATTGATACAATTTATGAGCAATAATGTCCTCAGGCAGTAGAGTACAGTGTGAGATGGCATTCACTAGTCAGTATAAGACTTGGCTACAGAATCAAGTACCAAACTGGTAAAATCTAACATTGAAAAGATCTTAATATGCCACACCCCAAGTCTATCTATAGAATGGCCTTTGGAATAACTTTAGTGCCAGCAACATTAATCCCCTAATAGTTGACAATTCTGTACCCTGTCTCTTCACTTTCTGATGGCTTCCTTTGCTGTGCAGAAGCTTTTTAATTTTATATGGTCCCTTCAGTAAATTCTTGAAAGTTTGGCCCATGCTTTTGAAGTGCTTTTTTTTTTTTTTCAGAATTCTTTTTGCCTTTATCTATTTTCTTCTAGCTGTCTCAAAGATTTGGTCCTTGATTATTTAGAGAGATGGGGATCTATTTTCATTATTTGAGAATTGGAGATCCAGATTTCCAAGTACCATTTATTGAAGGGCTTTTTTTTTCCAATGTAACCTTTTGAAACTTCACACACACACACACACACACACACACACACACACACACACACACACACACACACACACCCCTTTCCAAATCTTTTATTCAATTTCACTGGTCTGCATGGCTCTTTTGTGCAAGTGAATATGCTGCTTTTGTTACAATAGCCGCTGTGGTAAAATAAGATGAGATCCTCTGATGCCTCCAGCATTGCTTCGGCTGCATAGGCTTGCCTTGACTACGGGATATTTTGTGCTTCAGGATAACTGGAGGTTTCTTTTAATGGCATAACTACTCACATAACATCTAACCTAACAATTCAGGAGAATAGAATGTTTTGCCTTTTCAAGTGTCTTCTCCAGTTTCTTTCTTCAGGTCTTAAAGTTCCCATTGTAGGGATCTTTTACCTCCTTGTTGAGTTTTATTCTGGGCATTTTCTTTTTGTTTTAAATGAGGTTTTTTTTTCTTCATTTCTTTTGAAGCAGATTCACTATTTGCATATAGAAGCTTTCTGGTTTCTATATGATGATTTTTATATCCTCTTATGTTGCTGAGAGTCTTTGTCATATCTACAAGTCCATAGTAACTTCATCAAATCACGCTGCTGACAAGCATGAGTACTTTGGCGTCTTTCTCTTTCAAGCACTGTGTTAAATAAGAGTGGAGAAAGGAGTACTCTTAACTCATGCAAGGTCTTAAATGGGAGGGTTCAATGTTCCCCTACATTGTCTAGTGTTGGCTGTAGGTTTTTTATATGTAGCTTTTAGTATGTAAAGGGATGCTCTTTACATACTGACAGAAAATTTTGGACCAGTATCTTCTAACTCAGCATGTTGACCCCACGATTTTGCCTCTTATTTATGACAGTAGCTGACACTAAAACAAGGAGTAGAGACAGAGCTGGAAGCCTAAGCGCCAGTTTCACAGGGGAGAAAGATACTTCAGCCTTACTACAACTTATTCATTGTAAAACATTGAAAATGTATCCACTGAAAGAAGAAAGGTGACTTACATTTAAAACAAAGATAAGAAAAATTCAACTTATAGACTAATTCCAAATTCCATAGATATAATAAAAATGCAAAAATGCAAAGAAAGGTGACTTACATTTAAAACAAAGATAAGAAAAATTCAACTTATAGACTAATTCCAAATTCCATAGATATAATAAAAATACAAAACAAACAAAAACAACTCAGCATAGGTTTTAGGGTAGAGTGTTAACTAAAACTCAGGAAGTATGAAGAAACACACGAAAATCTACCATGTTATAAACTAATTATAAAACCTGATTTTAGAAGAGAGAGGTATATCATGTTTAGGTGAGTGGTGCCAATCCCAGAAGCCATGGTTAGTAAATGAAAATCATTTGCCTGGTGTGTGGTACTTCCCTAGAAGTTGTTGCTCCAGAAAGCTCAAGAACCCCCGCCCCTGCCCCCAAAAAATGTATATGTAATAGATATTTGTTGCTGATCAGAACTGGATAGTAAGGCCCTATTGCTAAGCCACCACGCCTGTTAGTTGAAGAACACAGAAAACCCATGCTGGGACTGATCTGAAACATCTTCCTGCTAACTATCCTTCACAATGGCAGAAGCTGCAATTCAGAGAGCTAGGAAGAGAAGGCAGCAGTAATACTGTCTTTAGCTTCGGACCTTGCGTAATACAATACCAACTAGCCAGGCAAGGTTTTCACGTTGGCATAATAGAGGCACAGCTGTTTTGGAAGTAACTTGCTGACTGGCAAACAGATCTAAGGTCTAGTACTGGGGATTTGGTCAAAGGCCCATGGCTGTGGATGCTGTAGGCATCATAGGTAATCTTATACTTTTATTTGCTTAACTGGTATATTGTTCAACTGCCTCCTAAATATTTATGTTTATATATTCAGAGTGTTGTCCTCAGCCTTCGTCAAATAAGGTTTTTTTTTTTTTTTCAGAAAACACTGATTAATATATATAGTCAAATTGCTAAAAACAGAAACAAAAACAAGAAAGTGACTGTTGAGTGTTCCACCTTAATTGAGACACCATATAACCTTTTTCAAGGTGGAGGAAACATTACAGAAGAGGAGACAGAAAGATATAAGCGATGTCATGTTCAGTCTTTTTCTTCAGAGATTTAAAGTTTTTTTCAAGTAAGTCCTTCTCTTGCTTGGTTAGAGTTACTCCTAGATAATTTATATTGCTTGTGGCTATTGTTAAGGGTGTAGTTTTCCTAATTTCTTCCTCTGCATGTTTGTCATTTGTATATAGGAAGGCTACTGACTTTTTAGAGTTAATTTTGTATCCTGCCAATTTGCTGAAGGTGTTTATCGGCCATAGGAGTTCTCTGGTGGAATTTTGGGGGTCACTTATATACACTTGCAAAAAGGGATAATTTGACTTCCTCCTTTCCCATTTGGATCCCCTTGATCTCCTTTTGATGTCTTATTGCTCTGGCTAGAACTTCAAGAACTATATTGAAGAGATATGGGGAAAGTGGGCAGCCTTGTCTGGTCCCCGATTTTAGAGGAAATACATTGAGTATCTCTCCATTTAATTTGATGTTGGCTATTGGCTTGCTGACCATAGCCTTTATTATGTTTAGGTATGTGCCTTGTATTCCCAACTTCTCCAAAACTTTAAACAAGAATGGGTGTTGGATTTTGTCAAATGCTTTTTCTGCATCTAAAAAAATGATCACATGAGGCTGAGAAGCTTCTGTAAGGCAGGAGACACTATCAACAGAACAAAGTGACAGCCTACAGACTGGGAAAAGATCTTCACCAACCCTACATCTGACAAAGGTCTAATATCCAAAATATATAAAGAACTCAAGAAATTAAACACCACCATACCAAATAACCCAATTGAGAAATGGGGCTCAGAATTAAACAGAGAATTCTCAATAGAGGAATATTGAATGGCTGAGAAACACTTAAGGAAATGCTCAACATCTTTAGTCATCAGAGAAACACAAATCAAAACGACTCTGAGATTCCATCTTACATCCATTAGAATGGCTAAGATCAAGAATTCAAGTGACACCATATGCTGGCGAGGATGTGGAGAGAAAGGAACACTCCTTCATTGCTGGTGGGAATGCAAACTTGTACAACCACTTTGGAAATCTATCTGGCACTTTCTCAGAAAACTGGGAACAGGGCTTCCTCAAGACCCAGCTATTCTACTCCTTGGAATATACCCAGAAGATGCTCCAGCACACAACAAGGACATATGCTCAACCATGTTCATAGCAGCCTTATTCATAATAGCCAGAACCTGGAAACAGCCTAAATGTCCCTCAGTAGAAGAATGGATAAAGAAACTGTGGTACATATACACTATGGAATACTACTCAGCTATTAAAAACAAGGAAATCCCGAAATCTGCAGACAAATGGATTGGACTAGAAAGGATCATAATGAATGAGTTAACCCAGAAGCAAAAAGACTCACATGGTATGTACTCACTTATAATTAGGCACTAGCCCAAAAGGCACGTTCCATGAAAGTCTTCACTTACCAGGAGATTGGGACAGATGTGAGGACATCCCACTGAGACTCTAGGTAAGAGAAATATAGGAGATGGGGAAAGAGAAGGATCCAGAGGGTGCTAGAAACCTACAAGAAGAACATCGAGATGGGCGGATCGGGACCCAGGTGGTTCTGCTCAAACTATTGCACTAACCAAGTACAATACAATAGTAAACATAGAACCCCTACCCAGATCTAGCCAATGGACAGGTCATTCTCCATAGTTATGTGGGGAGCAGGGACTGACCCTGACATGAACTCTGGCGCTCCATATTTGACCACCTCCACTTGGTGGGGAGGCTTGGTGGCACTCAAAGAAAGAATACTCAGGCTACCAAGATGAGACTTGATAGCCTGTGACCATATAGTAGGGAAGGCGGTCCCCCTCGGTCATAGACCTAGGGGAGGGGAATAGGGTGGAAGCGGGAGGGAGGGAGGAATGGGAGGATACAAGTGATGGGATAGCCATTTAGTTGTAATCTGAATAAATTAATAAAATTTTAAAAAACAGAGCTAAAAAGTGAAAAAAAGGACATAAGCAATAAGCAAAGAGAAGGCAGCTATGAAATGTTCTTATGTGAATGACAGAGGTGTGGTACTCATGAACACATAGTGCTAGTTTCTTGCATAGGATCTTGACAAGAGTAAGACTATGAACATTCAGTTTTGGGACAAGAAGCTGGCTCATGGGACCCAGATCCTCTCAGGGTCTGTTGACGTAGAGGAAATCATTGTATTCATGGATGTAGCCACCAATTACAAAATACAGTAGCCAGCTCTCCACTTTATGCTTACCTGGGTGGTCCTTGTTAAACCTAGTGCATCACAAAGCAAAAACAAAAAGACATGGAGGTATAATGAAGATGTGGTGGGATTACGGAGGAGAACAAAAAAAAATTAAGGAATTAATCATGAACAGAATGCATCACATTGATGTATGAACTGTCAAAGAATAGGTTAATTTTTAAAACAGTTAAATTAATGAATTAAGGATAGGTCATATAATGAGTGATGAAATGCAACAATGATTCAAATTTAGAGAGGATGAAATACACATTCATAGTTCTTTTTTTTTCTTTTTTTTTTCTTTTTCTTTTTATTTTTTATTTTTTATTAATTTATTCTTGTTACATCTCTATGGTTATCCCATCCCTTGTATCCTCCCATTCTCCCCTCCCTCCCATTTTCCCCTTATTCCCCTCCCCTATGACTGTTCCTCAGAGGGATTACCTCCCTCTGTATATGCTCATTGGGTATCAAGTCTCTTCTCAGTGACCTGCTGTCCTTCCTCTGAGTGCCACCAGGTCTCCCCCTCCAGGGGACATAGTCAAATGTGAGGCACCAGAGTACATGAGAAAGTCAAATCCCTCTCTCCACTCAAGTGTGGAGACTGTCCTGTCCATGGGCTAGATCAGGGTAGGGGTTTAAATTTTGCCGCCTGTATTGTCCTTGGCTAGTGCCTTAGTTTGAGCGAGACCCCTTGACCCAAATCTGCCTATCATAATGTTCTACTTGTAGGTTTCTAGGACCCACTGGATCCTTCTACATTGCTATTCTCCCATGGTTCTCTCATCTAGAGTCCCAATAGGATGTCCTCCCCTCTGTCCCAGTTTCCTGGTAAGGGAAGGCTTTCGTGGGACATGCCCATTGGGCTAGTATGCAGATATAAGTGAGTATATACCATTTGAGTCTTTCTGCTTCTGGGTTAACTCACTCATTATGATCATCTCTAGCTCAATCCATTTGTCCACAAATTTCGGGAATTCCTTGTTTTTAATAGGTGAGTAGTATTCCATAGTGTATATGTACCACAGTTTCTTTATCCATTCTTCTACTGAGGGACATTTAGGCTGTTTCCATGATCTGACTATTATGAATAAGGCTGCTACGAACACAGCAAGAAAATTTGCTCATAGTTCTTTTATTAGAAATGAGAAAATATCAGGCATAACTGTGGAAATTAGTGTACGTACTACCATATAGAAATTGTTAGTAATAACAAGAGTTTGGGAAGCTTCATGGTAACCATAAATCAAAAGAGTATAGCAATTAGTAAAGACTAAAATTTAAAAGATTAACAAAGTGACGACAACAAAATCAGAAGGTAGGTGACAAGCATGGCAGGAGCAGCGCTTTGTATAAATGATTTAAATTTTCCAATAAAAGACCATGATTGTGCCTGGTGAGGATGTGGAGAAATGAGAACACTCCTTCGTTGCTGGTGAGAGTACAACCACTTTGGAAGTCAATCTGGTACTTTCTCAGAATACTGGTAATAGGACTGCCTCAAGACCCAGCTATATCACTCCTTGGAATATACCCAGAAGGTGCTCCACCACACAACAAGGGCATATGCTCAACCATGTTCGTAGCAGCCTTATTCGTAATAGCCAGAACCTGGAAACAGCCTAAATGTCTCTCAGTCGAAGAATGGATAAAGAAATGGTGGTACATTTACACTGTGGAATACCACTCAGCTATTAAAGACAAGAAAATCCTGAAATCTGCGGACAAATGGGAGGAACGAGAAATGATCATACTGAGTGAGTTAACCCAGACTCAGAAAGACTCACATGGTATTTACTCACCTATAATTGGACACTAGCCCAACATGGATGTCCCCTGAAAGTATTCACTTACAGGGAGATTGGGATAGATGCGGGGACCTCCTATTGGGACTCTAGGTGAGAGAAGTATGGGAGAATAGGGAAATAGAAGGATCCAGAGGGTCCTAGAAACCTATAAGAAGAACATCATGATGGGTAGAACTGGACCCAGGGGTGTCTGCTCAAGCTACTGCACTGACCAAAGACAATACATGCAGTAAATATTGAACCCCTATTCAGGTCTAGCCAATGGACAGGACATTATCCACTGTCAGGTGGAGAGTGGGAACTGACATGAACTCTGGTGCCCCATATTTGACCACTTCCCCTTGGTTGGGAGGCCTGGTAGCACTCAGAGAAAGAATAAGCAGGCTACCAAGAAGAGACATGATAGGCTGTGACCATATGGTGGGGGAGGAGGTCCCCTTCTGTCACAGACCTAGGGGAGGGGAATAGGGTGAAAGAGGGAGGGAGGGAGGAACGGGAAGAGATAAGCAAGGGGATAAAAATTGAGATAAAATCTAAATAAATAAAATTTTAAAAATAAATTAAAAATAAAAGACTATGGTTGAATGGGTGACTTTTAAGACCCAAGTGGTTATAGGAAACCCACTTCACCTGTAAGAACACACACATGAAGGGATGAAATAGGATTTTGCATGCAAATGAAATACCAAAGAAAGCAGAAATAGTTGGACTTGTTCAGGTAAAATAGAATTTACATAAAAAGCAGCAAAGAGGGAAGACTTTAAGTGTGTTTCATCCAATTTAACAAACTAGAAAAAGTGGAAAAGTCTTAGATGTTTACAAATAGCCAAGACTGTATCAAGCAGAAATGAGAAACGCAAGCAGAGGTCTAAATGTATAAATAAGTTTTCTATCAAAGACAACATCAAGATCAAATAGCGTCACTATTAAATTCTACTAAACATTCAAAGAAATAATATATATCCTCCTTAAATTGGCACAAAACAGTAGAATAATGAATTATTTCACATTAATGGATGACAGCATTGCTCTCATTAAAAACAAACAAACAAATAAATAATAAATAAAAAACTACCTATCAATAGGCTCAATAAACATACATGGTAAAATACTCAATATAAGCTAATCAATTCAGTCTAGCAGTACATTAAAAACAACATTTACCATGATCAAGTATGTATGTACACATTCCTCAAAAAAAAAAAAAAGCCTGACAAATTGGCCAGTAAGTATATGGAAAAACGCTCAACATCACTAGCCATCAGGGAAATGAAACTAAAACCACAATTAGATATCATCTCACTGTAATAGGCACAGTTGTTATCAAAAAAGCAGAGGAAGCCAAAGTCAAATGCTCTTAGTCACACAGAACCTGGAGACATTGACCTCACTGACAACAAGTAAATGGCAGTACCCAAGGGCTCAGGGCAATGAAGTAGAAGATGGAGAAAAGCTGACCAATGACCATCTAAGTTACAGATAAACAGAAATGTGCTATGGTGCACACTCACACGAAAAGGTGGCTGCAGATGACAATAATATGGTATATACTTTTTAAAAGTAGAAAATATTTTAAACTTTTTACCACAAAGGAATTACAAACATTTGAGGAATTAATATGTTTAATTTGATGTAAATATTACATAGTACCCTGCTATTTCATGTTTTTGTGTTTTTATGAATCATTTAAGAAAAAAGACAGCATCAAATATCAACTAGGATATACTTAGGCTCTGATATTTTCCTTTTTTAGGTTAAGGTGCATCACCAATTCTGGTCGTTCTGTCAGGTCAAATTACCAACACATTACTCCCTCAGTTGTATCAGAAATATTTTCTTTGGAGATGCGTACAGAATCTGTGCAACTTTAGGAGGAAAATTGGCATCCAGGGTAGACACTATTTAGACTATTGTGCCCATTTCAGATCCTTACTTAGAACTCTGTGAAATGCTGCATATTCAAAATGGAATTCAAAGCATGTTATTATACACAAGCTCATAAATGATTCTCCAAAGTGATTGTCACCTTTTCCTATTTTGGGAGTGTTTTATATTCCCAAGTGAAATTCTGGCATTCCTATTAATTTTTTTCTTCTTCTTCTTCTTCAAATCTGGATGCCCAACTGTCAAACTTCTAAAATTTACTTCCTACAGCAGGAGGAACACATTTTTAGATACACTTTTAAAATTCTACATTCTTATTTTGCCAAAGCACTGGAGTCTTCCTGACAGAAGAAAGATGCAACAAACAGAGGAAAGCACTGGCACATTGCAAATTACTAACACATGGGAGGAGGTGATCGCAGATCCTACTGAGCTTTTTTTTCCTGCTTCGTGTTTGAAATTTTATGACTGAGCTGTGTTTAGAGTCACATTATTAAAATGAACTCACAGATAAGCAAAAAATCTTGTGCAATATTTAAATCTACAGATTTTTAGATTACAAAGAGCTTCAATGGTGGTTTATAGTTGAAAGACTACAAAGTCTGGCACATGTAGACTTTTTAAATGGACCTTCCATTCACTAGATATGTGTTTTAGGGTAAGGCACTTCCCATCCTGGGCATGTCCCTCGGTCTATAAAATAATGACCACATGGTTCCATTCAATGTAATGTAATATGAATGGGAACTAGAAAGAGTTTGTTAATGTACCTATTATCTTTTCACTATAGAAACCAACTGGAGGCCGTTTGTAGTCAGTGGAAAACTAGAAGCATAAACTGAGAAAGCACGGGTATAAAATGGGAAGAAAACAGGGTAAAAGTGATGTCATAAAGAGATAGATACCAGATAACTAAATGGATAAGGTAGGTCATTCTTTGAGTATTTTTCACAATATAAACACATACTTTCATTAATGAAAATAAAAGATTTCACAGTCTCTTAATGGGTCTTTGTTGAGGCAGATGTCATCAGAAAGGAATCTTTTGCCAACAGGACATCCAGAAACAATTTTGAGAATCATGTTTGGCATGAGGAAAATGAGCCCACCATTCAATGTCTGTGTTTCTTAGGAAACACATACCAATTTTCATCCAAAATTGTACTGTGAGAGGCTAAGTAGTACCTATCTAAAGGATAACTATGTTCCAATGCCTAGAATTTGTAACATAATTGTATTATATGAACAAAAATGACTATGTGGACAAGAATAAGTTAATGACCTTGAAGGTGTAGAACGATAGACTATTACCAACACAGTCACTAGAAAAGACTAGAAAATGAATTCCCACCTTGATTCTCAGGAGAAAGCATGTTCTGTTGATGTCCTGATTTCAAATTCTTGTCTCCTATGTCTGTGGAAAAACAAATTTATGTTGTTTTAATACACAGAGGTTTTGTCAATTTATTGTAGAAGCAATAGGAAGCTAATATTGTACAGGGTTTTTATTTTTTTAAGAAAAACATGCTTGTATATTTTCATTCCTAAATTCCTATTATTTTTTAAGTTATGTACATGTTGATAGCTAACCAAACAGGAGGCACAGCTGTCAAACAACAAGAACTATGCTCCCCTCTTTCTAGTACATATTACACATATTACAGCACAAGGAAACTTAAGTTCTCTGCCACCCTGAACCAGAGAACCTTGGAGGATAAAGAGTGGTAATGGGGTAGAAGGAGTTGGTGCAGGGGGATGAGGTTTTTCCCTGTAGCTTTCACTCTTTTCCAAAGCACCTCTAAGACTCACTTTGCTGGTTTTAGAAATGTAAAACTGAGAAATCATTCTGGAGAGAACCTAGGCAGCTGATTTTGGAACAGGTAACCTAGGCAACTGATACAGGTACAGGTATCCCAAGTAAAACTTCAGCATTCTAGAGAGTTGAAAAAAAATCTCGCACGATTCTTCATGCTCTTCCACGTTAACATGAATACAGCGTAGGAAATAGTCCACGCTGGCTCTTACTCCACACTGTTGAGTGTGATCTCTTCAGGAAGACTTCATGATAGAGTGAAGATGAACTGGCCCATGAGACAAACATCAGGGAAAGTAAAATTAAAACTCTACTCAGAAAAAAAAAAAACTCTACTCAGAGCTACATTGATAACTAGGATGTTTCACACTCAAAGGAAAGCGTGCTATGAGTAAGGAACAGAAAACAGAATTTACAGTTATTAAAAAATCCAGATCCAAAATGTCAAAATTAATAAAATATTAGAGTATATTATAAAAGGATGAAGACAGAATATGAGAAGGGAGAACACGCAATGACACACATAGTACATAGAGCAGGAATGGCACTGAACTAGTCGAATTCTCAAAAAGAAATGATGGGAATGAATTAAATTGTTTTAAAAAAATAATTTATCCAGGCATGTTAGCACATAGCCTTAAATCCCAGCAGACTGAAGCAGGGTCTGGCAGATCTGTGGGAGCTCAAGTCCAGCCTGGTCCACAAAGCAACTTCTGAGACAACCAGCACCCCCATTCACAAACACACATATATGTACATGCACTTCCCCAAGACAACCAGAACCTCCCCACTTCTCCGTCCCCCACCCTCTCTCTCTCTCTCTCTCTCTCTCTCTCTCTCTCT
>OU015743.1:528836-541208 GCA_907169655.1 Acomys percivali | reverse complement strand
TGTGTGTGTGTGTGTGTGTGTGTGTGTGTGTGTGTGTGTGTGTGTGTAATTGATAAGAAACAGCTGGGACATGAAACGTAGGGATTGGTATCAGCTCATAAAATTTCTGAAGGCAACAAAAGTAATAACAGACATTGTGATCTAGATGTCATCAGTCAGACCCAGCTATGAACAGATCATCTTAACACATATCTATCCAATACAGCAATCGTTAAAGGATCCTCTTAGTTCTATGTTCTTCAGGGATCAAACTTGGAGCCTTGTGGTTGTCTCTACACTGAGCTATCCCTAGAGCCCTCAGAGAGCCTCAAGTCAGGACACTTGGCACATCTTGGGTAGTACAACACCGTGTCTCCTAGGTTCTTCTGATGTGGCTTGGATATACACAGAAAAAAACATTGCAAGACTGTGATAATTGCAAGTGTACATGCTCATCCCATGCGAATTGTAATTAAGGTCTTTCCCACCAGTAATGAAGAAGAATGTTGCACTGACGGTGTCGTCAAGAGACCTCATTTATCAACCGGTCCCTTGAGTGATTTCTGTTGCATCATCGCTAAATTGCCCTCAGTGCTGGTTGGTGACTGTTAATAACATAAGTAATCTGACTGCTAGCAATGTTGTGAGTGTGACAGTCAGCTGGCACATGAAAAATAGCTCTGAGAAATAAACACACTCTTCCCGAGAAGCCGTTCCCAGCTGCATCCAAAACAGTGGCTAAATGTTTGTCAATTGCCCCGAACATGCTCCCCTTTTCTCTTGCCTTCACTCAAAATGGAGCTCTTTTTGCTTTTCTTTATTAACCCTTCTTGTTCTCCTGAAGCTATGCAAAACATGCAAAATCATCAGATCAGCCTTTCACATTTCCATAAGGACAAAATGAGCTCTCTTTTATATATAATGTCTGAGGCCAGAATACAGCGGGGACTCTTTACTGTCATACTGAGTGTCTGTTCACTCACAAATAACAAGAGCAGAAAATGGCACCTCCAACTGGAAGTTAAACAGCCCCACACACTGCCTCTACTCACCCATAGGTTGTTCATCGGCAGGCCAAAACTATCCCTTATTTTGACAACACAGACTTATGAGACACCAAATATCAGGGTTCTGTTTTTTCCCATTTCACACACACTGAGCCTGCCTTGAGTATTTGAAACCTCAAACCCCACTTCCTGCATAAAGGCCACGCCCCCGGGTGAGTCCAAGGGGGGGACATTTTGTTCAAATCACCACACAATGTGTGATGATGAGTTCTAAAGGAACACCCTGCAACTTGCCCATCAGCATCAAGCAAAGATGTGCTATCCGCCACTGGGATGGTGCCCGTGACCTGCAGTTGGTCCTCTCATTCACTTAGCAGGAATTACTTTCTCTAGCTAAACACGAATGCAAATGCTGTGAGGAAACAAAGCCAGACCTCTCAAACGTGAAACTATAAAAGACAGTTTCTGAGGCTCTTCAGAGTAGATGCATTCTGAATCCAAAGAAGTGAGCTGACCTCTGCATAGAAAAAAAAAATCAGCATAAGCCCGTAGAGCTGCATATAACTTCATATTTTGTTTCTAGGCAACCAGAAATAACTATGACAACAATATTTGTAAATCAGGGGCCTCTTGTCTTCTGCACCATTTGTTGCAACAATTCCAATGTTTTATAGGTTTAAATGTGGCCATCATTGATTAATAAAACAGTTGTTTTTAAAGGCCTATTGTTTACTTCCCATTCAATCACTGACCATTTCCAGGGTTTTGATTCTATATGCCAGGTTTAAGGAGAAATAAGATAATATCTCTTCTTAAAACATCTTATAACCTTATCCATAATTCTAACACATTTATATGTAGCCAAGATAAACTGTTACAGTAACATAAGAAAAATAGGTATTTTTTAAGGTGGGAGAAATATAGGATATAGGGAAATAGATGGATCCAGAGGGTCCTAGAAACCTACAAGAACACTATGATGGGCAGATCTGGGCCCAGGGGTTCTGCTCAATCTATGGCACCAACCAAGGACAATACGTGCAGTCATCGTCAAACTCCTACCCAGACCTAGCCAAGGGACAGAATATTCTGCACAGTTAAGTGGAGACTGGGGACTGACTTTCACATGAACTCTGGTGCCCCTTATTTGGCCATGTCCCCTTGATGGGGAGGCCCGATGGCACTCTGAGAAAGGATAGCAGACTACCAAGAAGAAACTTGATACCCTAGCATCATATTCAAGGGGAGGAGGTCCCCATCAGTCACAGTCATAGGGAAAGGGAATGGGGTGAAAGTGGGAGGGAGGGAGGAATGGAAGGATGCATGGGATGGGATAGCAATTGAAATGTAATATGAATGATTTTATTTTTCAATAAAAAAATAAAAATAGGTATTTTTTAACAATAAAATGAAGACATTACGAAGTTTTAAAATGTACCTGTTGTATACCTGAGATTACAGTAGGTATAAAGTTTCAAATATTAATGAGTTTTTATTTCTATTCTCCAAATTTACAGTCTTGTGAAGGGAGCAGACAATGACTACATTTTAAAATAATCATAGGACATATACTCTTTGGACAGTCAGATTGAATACACAGCCATGCGCAGGAAGGACATAGCATCCTGTCCTCAGGACTCCTTCTCCTAATGCTCTCCCTGCCTCTTCCTTTGTTACTGTTTCTTCTTCACCATTCTAGCCATTGACTCCTTAAAAAACAAACTGTGGGGGCAGGAGAGATGGCTCAGAGGTTAAAAGCACTGGCTGCTCTTCCAAAAGTCCTGACTTCAATTCCCAGCAACCAGCAAGCATTTGTAATGAGATCTGTTGCCTTCTTCTAGTCTGCAGGTATACATGCAGGCAAAATATTGCATACATACATAATAAATAATTTTTAAATGAACTTTAATGCCAGGCATGGAGGCACAAGTCTGTAATCCCAACACTTGGGAGGCAGAGGCAGGTGGTTCTCTGTGAGTGCAAGGCCAGCCTAGTCTACAAAGTGAGAGCAGAACAGGCAAGACCACATAAAGAAACCCTGTTTCAGAAAAAAAAGAAAGAAACAAGCAAACTTTAATGTTCACCTCCTAATACCACCTGGTCATTTACTTCACATATGCTCTGTACATTATTTGAAAAATCCCTTGAAGGAATCACACAAAAGAAAGAAACTGACAGCTTATCATTAGGTTTTCCTATACTCGCCTAAAGAATCAAGAAACATTCACTATTAATTATATGTTCGGTGACACTGAGTAATTATGAAATATGTCTTTAGATTTAATAAATTAAACTACATAACTAAACTCTAGCACAAGTATACTAGTAGAGTATTGGGAGAATAGACGTAGACCTCCCAGTTAGTACATTCCACTTAATTGTTACCTAACAAGCTATGCCGACTAATTTTATGCCAACTTAACACAGATTAGAATGATTTAGGAGGAGGAAACCTCAACTGAGAAAAAATATGCCTTTGTAAAATCAGGTGCTAGGCAGACCTATAGGCATTTTCTTAACCAGCAGTTGTGGTGGTGGTCCTGGATTCTATAAGAAAGTAAGCTGAGCAAGCCATGAGGAGCAAGGCAGTAGCAAACCCCTCCATGACCTCTGCATAAGCTTCTGCCTTCAGTTTCCTGTCTTATTTTTGAGTTCCTGCCTTGGCTTCCCTCAGTGGACTGTGACGTGGCCTATGTAACCTAGTAAACCCTTTCCTTCTCCAAGTTGCTTTGGTCAAGGTGTTTCATCAAAGAAAAAGAAACCCTAAGTAAGACACAAGCCCTGTAACAAATGTGTAGATTCTTTAGTTCTATGAACTTTAGAGAAATAACTCTCCTTACACTACCATGACACACATTCATGAGGCTCATTGTCACTCAAGAATCTTTCATTCTCCCCACAAACTGGATTAACATCCATGAAATCGATGTACAAGGATGCATTAATCATCAGTTGTCAACATACATATTGACCCTGAAGCAACACTCTGGACCAACCTTGTCTTTGGTAAACCATTTTCTCATTGAGTTGCTTAAATTTTCTTTTTCTCTCTTTGAAAGCCAGACTTTATAACTTGGATGCTCAGTATACACAAGCCTCAAAATTATATTATGACCTTGACAGCAGTTATTGTAAATCAAAATATTTACTTGAAATGTTGAGAACCATTGTCACTTCTCAAAAATAACCTTTCTCGTTATTCAATATCAGTTTTATGAGTGAAATACATGAATACACATCTTCATTCAGATTTTCTGATAATTGATACACGACAAAGATAGCAAGAATATCAATTCACCAAATTTTAAGTGTAAAATATATTTAGAAGTCAAGAATGGGAGTCTAGACAGATAACTCAGTAGGTAAGGCATGAGTTTAACCCCCAGAACCAGTATTAAAAGGGGGAAAACAGGTGTGATGGCAGATACGCTTGTTTTACCATCATTGGGAGGCTGATCACTGGGGCTTGCTAGCCAGCCAATCTACTATACTTGGTGAGTTCCAGGCCTGTAAGAGATCCTGTCTCAAAAGGAAAATAAAAGATGTTAGATGGTGCTTAGGAAGTAACATACACATACATACACACACACACACACGCATGTGCAGACATGTGTTGTCCTCTGTGCTTTGGTTACATATTGCGGTTTAACAAAACAACCCAAACTCAGTGGCTTAACATTTATATGGGAAGTGCAGGATGGTTTTTACTTAGGTTTATCGGCTTCACTGCATAGCTGAAAATTTAATTGGCCTAAAGGTTTATAATAACATCTTCACTTCTCAGCTTACCCACAGTCGAGTTGAGTGGAAGAACAACAGGTTGTGTCCTGCATCTGTTACTCCCACGTAGCCTAACTGCTTACCTGGCTTGAGCTTTCATTCACAGCTGGATCCTTTCAGAGAGCGTGTGACAAGAGAGTTAGTCAAACCCTGCAAGCCACTTATGACTTCATTTCCTAGCTCGTGCAGCACTGACAGCAAGTTTCAGGACCATCTCCGATTCAATGCAGAAAGAAACTGACCACACAAGTGTGTAACTGCGGCAACGCCAGCTTCTCTCTGTGGTTACCGAGTGACGACAGTATTTGTTTAACAATAGTGAGACATCAACTTTATTCTAACCTAAGTACGTGGTATCCAAAGGTTCAGCAGAGATTATAAACAGAGCGCAATGAAAATTTATGAAAGTGTATACTTTATCTCCTAATCTTTTATTTTATTAATGGTTCAAATAAATAAAATGTGTTCATTTTTACATATTTTTGTCATTATCCATCACTAGAAAGTGCTTCTATGAAAAAAATAACAAAAAATGTTTGCAAATCTCCATTTTAAAAAAAATCAAAGACCTTTGCGCCTCATTAACATTGATACAGATTTCTAACAAGCAACAGAAAGGCAAAAAGCATTAGAGGTAACGGGCACAAAATGAACATAAAAATAAAAAGAGCTGTTTCCTGTGACTACAAGGAACGTAACAAAACAGGCAAAGGCTTGAGGGAGCCATGCGTGTCAGAGGAAACCACCATCCCTCTACCACACATGGGGAGAAGTTCTGCAGCACTAAACTTTTACATCTCCCTGCTGGAAAGGCAGTGTTGCTTACAGTTGCGATCAGTGTGACTGTGCATACTGATCATATGACCTATTCCAGCACTCACTATTTAGTCAGACTTTTATAACTTGATTTGGACCTGACTAGAGATATGATTCTGTTGACTTATCCACTTCTGTCTTAAAGCAAGCAGATTGTGTTTGTCAGTTTTTGAATGCTATTAGGTTAATTCAATTTAGGAAAGCTAATCGGTTTAGTGTGTTATTTTTAAGAGGAAAAATTATTCCAACCTTAACATAGATGCTAAGAATGTGTGCAACCCAACACCATTAGGAATATCTTGTAGCGGTTAGAAAAAAGACAGGGGTTCCCTCTGGAAGTAAGTGTACAATAGCCCTAGGCATGTTTAGGGAACTCTTTAGTGTCTGTAGTTTTGAAAATCTGATATTGAACTGAATTTGTTGATTTCCTAAAAGAGCTTTGTTTCTCTGATCATGTTAGAAAAAAAAAATTATTTCTCAGACAACTGGATCAGATGGCGTATTGCAAGCTGCTCTTGGTCTTATATCCTTATTAAAGATTGTCCATCATGCTGAGAGTTTGAATTGATCTTTAAATTTTTTTCCAAGTGTCAATTTAAGCATGCGCATCTGCAATATTTTAAAAATGGGGGTTTAATAGGCTCTATTGATTTCTCATGGCTTTGAAGAATTCATATTCTGCCTGTAGTCACTAACACCTTAATGACTAATTCATATCTAGGCCATTTCAGTAGCTTTTTTTTTTTTCTAAGTAGCCTCCTATTGTGACCCTTTGTTTCAGACGGGTTGTGATATTTCAACAGAAGGATTAAACCACCACCTAAATAACTTATTACAATATGTTGAATTTTAGTTTGTAAATTTTCTTGGAGAATAAAAATATGATTTCTCTTTTATGGTAGATACATATAGTTTAGCTTGTGGCCCTTTGTAGTACTGGCTATTTGGGGTGTACAGCATTAGTTAACATTGATTAGAAAATAAGTACTATCTATTAAGAGACAATGCATCAGAATTTACCCGTGAAAATAGAAAACTTGATGCCACTGAATTCCAGGGAATGTTTATATATCTCTTTCTCCCTCTGGAGAAACAAACAGGGATAGGAAGACTGAAGACATTTCCCTGCTTGTGACTCTGTATGAAGTAAGAAAAGAAAGAAGCTGGAAATGGACACTGGAGCAGAGAACTCAGCTGACAGTGCACTGTGGAGGCTTGATTCCTGGTTGTCCTGGAAACAGAAGCACTTCCTCACAATAACGACTTTTGGAAGAGAAAAACTTAAGCAACTGAAGTAACAGAGTTCAAGGTAAAGTAATCCTTTCTCTAGATTGGGAGTTAGCAAATGAGTGACGGTGGCTTCTTCTGTGTTGCCCTCAAATGAAGAACAGTTTTTATATCTTCAAAGGATTACAAAAAAAAAAAAATGAAAAACAGGAGAGAAAGGTGAGAAAAGAAGGCTGTGTGTAGCTTACAAAAGGCAGAAAAACAGTCACTGGCCTTTCACAGGGGCCTGAGATGCTTGCTTCCTGGCACTGTACCCTGGGATGCCTGCAGTGGAGCTGAGGAGAGGTTTCAGATATGTCTGCAAAGGTAACTAAGCAGAGAAGTGAAAAGGTATGAGCTCGATTTTGCAAAAGGAAATCCAACTCTGTTTTCTTTTTTTTTTTTCTCTCTCTTTTTTTTTATTTATTTTTTTTTAATTTTATTTTTAATTAATTTATTCTTGTTACATCTCTATGGTTATCCCATCCCTTGTATCCTCCCATTCTCCCCTCCCTCCCATTTTCCCCTTATTCTCCTCCCCTATGACTGTTCCTCAGAGGGATTACCTCCCTCTGTATATGCTCATAGGGTATCAAGTCTCTTCTCAAGGGATGGTTTAATATACGGAAATCCATCAATGTAATCCACCATATAAACAAACTGAAAATAAAAAACCACATGATCATCTCTTTAGATGCAGAGAAAGCATTTGATAAAATCCAACACCCATTCATGTTTAACGTTTTAGAGAGATCGGGGATACAAGGCACTTTCCTCAACATAATAAAGGCTATCTACAGCAAGCCAACAACCAACTCTGTTTTCAAAGGTTATCTACAGTACACCTATAGGGTGCCTGAAGTAATCTTCTGGTAATCAATTTAAATTTGCCTTCAAATGACCTGAGAAGACTATAAAATAGATTCTGTTGGTTTGTTTTTGCTTCCTTGTCTGTTTGTTTTTAATTCTTCCTTAATTTTCCTGGTGATATGTAAACTATAATTCCCAGATGCCATTGTAACTATGATACTGAACACAGATTAGGTGCTACTGTTCGGTATAGACTTAACTAAGATTTGAAAAATAAAATCTGCTCTCTCTACCAGAGTGTAACAAGGTAGAAACATAATACTACATTTAAAGACACAGATTAACATCAAACAGTAATAGTAGGTGATTTCAATATCTCACTTTCTCCAATAGACAGATCACCAGGACTTTGGAGCATCAGAATTAAATTATATCATATATCAAATAGACTTAACAAATATCTACAGAATATTCCACCCAAACACCAAAGAACATGCAGTCTACTTAGCAACCCATGGAGGCATCTCTAAAATAGACTATATCCTACGCCACAACATAAATCTTAGGCAATTTATAAAAAGTGAAATAACTCCCTGTATCCCTTCTGACTTAATGCAATACAACTTAAGATTGACAGCAAGGTAATCTCTAGTAAATACACAAACTCAAGGAGCTTAAACAACTCATTACGGAATGATGAATAGATCGAAGAAGAAATCGAGGGGGAGAAGGTGAAAGTTTCCTGAAACTAAATGATGGGCGGCTCAGGCTTCATGTAGGTCCCCTCGTGAGGGGAGCTGGGGCTGTCTCTGACATGGACTCTTGCTTTTCAATCACTCCCTCTTGGAGGGGCTGCCTTACCAGCCCACAGGTGAAGAGGATACGCTCAGTCCTGCTGTGACTTGATGAACTGGGGTGGGTGGGTAAGGGGGGCTCCCCTTTTCTGAGGAATAGGGGAGGGGTGTAGGGGATGAGGGAGGGAGGGGGCTACAATCAGGATGTAAAGTGAGTAAACTAATTAATTGAAAAAAGGAATTATTTCTAGCTCAATCCATTTATCCACAAATTTGGGAATTCCTTGTTTTTAATAGATGAGTAGTATTCCATAGTGTATATGTACCACAGTTTCTTTATCCATTCTTCTACTGAGGGAAATTTAGGCTGTTTCCATGATCTGGCTATTATGAATAAGGCTACTATGAACATGGTTGAGCAAATTTTCTTGTTATGTGCTGGTGCATCTTCTGGGTATATTCCAAGGAGTGGAAATGATCATAATGAGTGAGTTAACCCAGAAGCAGAAAGACTCAAATGGTATATACTCACTTATATCTGCATACTAGCCCAAGGGGCATGTCCCATGAAAGCCTTCCCTTACCAGGAAACTGGGACAGAGGGGAGGACATCCTATTGGGACTCTAGATGAGAGAACCATGGGAGAATAGCATTGTAGAAGGATCCAGTGGGTCCTAGAAACCTACTAGAAGAACATTTTGATAGGCAGATTTTGGCCAAGGGGTCCTGCTCAAACTAAGGCACTAGCCAAGGACAATACAGGCGGTAAAATTGAAACCCCTACCCAGATCTAGCCAATGGTCAGAACAGTCTCTACACTTGAGTGGAGAGTGGGATATGACTTTCTCACGTACTATGGTGCCTCACATTTGACTATGTCCCCTGGAGGGGGAGATCTGGTGGCACTCAGAGGAATGACAGCAGGTCACCGAGAAGAGACTTGATACCCTATGAGCATATACAGGGGGAGGTAATCCCCCTCAGGAACAGTCATAGGGGAGGGGAATAAGGGGAAAATGGGAGGGAGGGGAGAATGGGAGGATACAAGGGATGGGATAACCATAGAGATGTAACAAGAATAAATTAATAAAAGTAAAAAGAAAAAAGAAAAAAGAAAAAAGGAGTTATGTTTCAGTGTGAAATGTTGTGATTGACAGCATAATTATGTTTGCATGATATTACAGATTTGTCAAAATCCACAGACCCACACCTTAGAAAGAATACATTCCTTATGTAAGCTGTGAAGTTCAGTTAGGAACAGTATATAGATTCTGTTTCCTGAACTGTGATCACAATACCTCATAAATGGAAATCATTAACAATAGTGAAACTACCAGCAAGCAAATTATTACAATCTGCCTCTTTTTTGAAAACTTAAAACTCTTTTAAAATTTAGTCTATTCATTTTTAAGTATACTCTAAAGTCAACTCTGTTTTAAAAAATAATAAATCATGTGTACATTGTAAATTTAGCTTTTCATATCTACTTGACATGTCTGTGTGTGTGTGTGTGTGTGTGTGTGTGTGTGTGTGTTTACCAAGCCCAAGGAACAAAAATATATTGTTTTACAATCCTTGAAGCTTGGATTAACAAATATTATTAAAGATTGGCATTAACTACTTCTGTATGATTACAAGTGACTAATTTTTTTACAAAGCTTTAAAATCACCTATAACTTTCTAAGTCTTTGACCAAAAATGCTGGTCAACTTCTTTAACTGAAATTATAGACTGTAATTCTGATAGTAGTGAAAATTCGGAGATACTGTGAGGAGCTTGAGGTAAAGTCCTAGTATAACTAATCAAGTCCAAAATGTAAATTAATAAAGGTGGTACAAGTGTTTGATTTTCTGTGATAACAAATGATCCAAAGAAATGACCAGAGAGGCTTTTAATCACTTAGTTCAAATATCACATTTTCCATCACCTTGATAAAATGAAAAGTAATAATAGAGTTTTTCCTTCATCTTTGAAACAGCATCAAATTTAAGTTGTTGCATAAGATACAAATGACTTTTGCTTTCTCCAGCTTATTGAAAATAACTTGCCAACCTGATACCCAACTGAGCTCCAAACAGCTTGTCCTTCTGAGAAACAAGAGACACTGTCTTCCCTCCAACACTCCAGATGTTAACACTGGAATGTTAACATACACGGAAACCACTCACACTCCCCTCCTTACCCAAATATCTCCCTTCATAGAAAGACAGAGCCCAGTCAGGACTGGTTCCTGAAGCCGTCTGTGATCTCTCTGTGGGCCATTAGCCTGAGACAGGTTCCCAACCACTTTTATGGCCATTACATTCTTGGAGATAACAAGTGTCTAATTTTACTGACTGTTAACTGCTTTGGATTTGCCTGTGTCCTTGCAGTTCAACACTGATATTACATTTCTGGCAGGAATATCACATTTCTTTTTGTGGCAACCATCAGTTAATACTTGATTTTGGTTTGACCCATAGGTGATGATGTAATATTGATTACTTGTTTGTGGTGATGTCTGCCAGGCTTTCCACTGTGTAAAAAAATGTGTTTTGTCATTGGTTTTTAATGAATTAATATGTTGTAGGGAAGCATTTGAAGTTGGATAAGATTATCAACATCCTCACTCAGAATTGTCCAAACTTTTGGCATTGTAGCATGCATGATGTCCTCACAATGTGTTAACATTTGATAATTCTTAATTAATTGTTATTACTTATATAAACTGTATCAATTTATAAATGGTGAGAGGGAAAAAATATCAATAAAATAAGGGTCGTTTTCCAAATAAGTATCATCTTTATTAGATGCACCTATAAAAATGAGAAGCAAATCTAGAGATGTCAATATAATGCACTGTGGTGATATTCCCTCTCATTTCACCATTATACCATGACCAAAGTCACTGAATCCTGTCATATGGCAAAGTGGTGGAGAATTTACATCAGAGAATTTCCCAAAGGCAGAAACAAAACTCATTGCTGAGTCTGGTTTCTACCACCAAATAATTGGTCAAAATAAATCACAGAAAGTCTATCACAATTCGATTTGAAATGTCCCCACAAACCCATGTGTGGAATATGGTCTTCAGCTTGTAGTGTTAGCAAGGAAGATGTGACGCCTTTAAGATGAGGAAGTTGAGTCATTGGAACATGCTCTTATAAGGATATTATAATTACATTATTTGGAATAACCCATTGTTCAAAATAATGCTGGAAGCATAATATGACAGTATTTAAGATCACAGTATATATGAAGACCAAGGGTGTAGGACAAGGTGACTATTATTTAAATTATAACTCTGATGGCGGAAGAGTTGTCACTTGGAGTGATGAAAATGTTATGGCAGTTACAAAACAATCTGCATGTAATTAATGCCGCTGAACTGAACACTTAAAGATGGGTGAAGCGACAAACTAAACATAACGTATATACACAGTGGCAAATATGGGACAGGGGAGGCATGTAACTCCACTGTCAACACTTCACTGTGTCTCTGTGTCTGTTTAAGTTTAGACCAAGTAAAACGTTTGGATCCGACTAAGAAAAGTCAATTCTTTCCCCTGCTTTTCCTGCAACCGTTTATCTTAATCTATATTATATCAATGTTTTCATTCCCTAGTTCATGGGATAACACAGCTATTGTTGAGCCTTTATTAAATCTGGGGAGAGGCGATGAATAATTAGGTAAAGCCATTTATTCCACCAGTCACTACCCCAACTGTGGTGGTTTGAATAAGAATGGCCCCTATAGGCTCATATGTTTAAATGCTTAGCTGCCTGAAGTGGACCTATTTGAAAGGATTATAAGGATTAGGAAGTGTGGCCTTGTTGAAGGAAGTGTGTCACTAAGAGTGGGCTCCCAGCTTCCAGAGCCCACACCAAGCCAGTCTCTCTCTCTCTCTCTCTCTCTCTCTCTCTCTCTCTCTCTCTCTCT
>OU015743.1:494368-528826 GCA_907169655.1 Acomys percivali | reverse complement strand
TCTCTCTCTCTCTCTCTCTCTCTCTCTCTCTCTCTCTCTCTCTCTCTCTCTCTCTGCCTAAGGATCAAGATGTAGTTTTCAACAACTTCAGTGCCTGCCAGCGAACCTCCATGCTTCTCACCAGGATGATAATGGGCTAAGCCTCTGACATGTAAACAAGCCCCCACTTAAATGCTTTCTTTTAAAAGAGTTGTCTTGGTCTTAGTGTCTCTTTACAACAACAGAACAGTGACTAAATCACTAATTTGTTTTTTAAATGTGGGTTTTCATATATGAGATTTGTTAAACAAACACCTGTGTTGTTGAAACGTTTTCCTTGTGCTTTTTTAAAAGCCATGAATCAGACATCAGTTTTCAAACTCTAAAGTCTCTATTCATAAGGAAGACACATTTATTGCAAAAGAAAAGGTCAGTATATGAAAGTCATAATTCTGACTAAATAAATATCTTAAAAGGCATTACATGTTTTATTTACTGCAATTATATTTCTCCTAAAAAAATAAACAAAAGAGGCTTCCTTCACCAGAATAGCATCAATCTTTTCTCAAGAAATAACCGTGTTTTATACAGCTATTTTTTTTCGGTGGTAAAGTCACAGTGTCCAAATGCAATTTATTATTACTATTTATTATTATTATTACTATTATTATTATTATTATTTTGTCTTACGTGTCCCAAGTTTATCTTGATATGCTGCTACTCTGGGTGAAAGTAAGCCTGTAACATCATTAATGAGTTTTGTTTATGTATTTTACAGCTGAGATGACTGAGGTTTTAATATTCTAAGTGTATTAGCCAACATCAATATTAAATGCTTTCCATCTCAGACTCTTCTTGTCACCCCAACACTCTATCCCACTATATTTCATATTCCACAATGCATCACTAGGTTGACATGACATCATTAGCAACAAAGGCTGGTAGAATGCTTCTGTGACCAACAGAAAAACACTTTGAGCATTTGTTTTCCTGGTGGCCACTGGCATGTCTCTCAGGTAATAGCAAAGGCTCACAAAGTTCTCCTCAGAGGATGTATCACTTCTACATGCATTTTATCGTGTTGATCCTTACAGCAATGCCTATGATGTAGTAATAATACAGGTGTTTGCATGCCCATTTGTATGTCAGAAGAAGAAACCAAAGTTCAGAGAACCCAGCAGATCTTCAAAGTATGTGTAGCATTTTTGGCTTGGAAGATAATGCTGTCAGTGCCTGCATTGTCTCAATCAAAACCGTAGTTAGTAAAGAAGCATTCCATCTTGACTCATACAGTAAAGTATCTCAGAATTGTACTGGTGGCCACTGGCAAACTTCCTATATAATAATAGTGGCTTACAAAGTTCTCTAGAGTAGACTTTGTGATACACCAGTTGCTACACTTAGCATTTTCAGCTCATTGATAACAACCTGGTTCCATTTTGTTTGGAACACTAATATAAAAGTGAATAATATTATGATGGGCTTCCTTATCAACTTTAGCGAAACTTTCTAAAGCCCACTGATAGACCCTCATATCTAATACTATTGACCAACCATAATATTTCCCAATTTTGCTTCTGGAAAGTATATTTCATATAAAGTAAGATGTGTGAGCTGAATTCAGGAAATCCTTCATTCTCACAGTGGACATCTATAAAGCCTAAGATACTGAGCCATTTACTGAAGAAAGGAACATGGTATCTTTTTCTACTTGTTTTTTATTTATTTTTATATCCTAAAGGATGAAAATGAAGATTTTTCTCATGAGGAAAGCAAGAAGTTGAAATATTTTCTGCCAAAAAGGAAAGTTATTAAAAAGGTAAAAAAAATGTGTGAGCGAAATTTTGAAGAACCTCCCTCTGTATGTGAAGATTGAATTCCCCACTCAGTAATTGCATAAATCATGTTGATGGGCCACTGCTTCCCAGCAAATGAATAAATCATAGTTGCTAAGCACCGAGAGTTGCCCATGCTTCATGTACAGGTCCTGTGGTCCCCACTGCAATCTTGTTCTCTTGAACCACACACTCCAGCCTCTAGCTGCCAAGTATTTTTATGTCTTCAATAAACTAAACTGAACCAAGCTGTTATTACTGAATTGCAGGCTATTAGAAGCTGAATGTAGCTGTTGGTGTATCACCAAGGGAAATAAAAAACTTATTGTGTTCATTTTGTATGTAACCTAGACAGTTGCATTTGCAGGCTATCAGCATGTGCAGGGGCCGTTTCAGATCTGGAGGGGTAATAGAGGAGACCATGTCATGGTGTCCCTGCCTGTTTTCTGTCCTTCAGCCCACCTGCCACTGAATTAAGTACTCGGAAATTACAGGGTCAAGACTTTTTCCAGGCTGCAGTGATACTTGTTCCGGCTGTGTCAAGAAATTGGAACAACAGTAGTAAGTACATAAAAATAAAGGAGCAGGGACAAGGCAAAAGCAAATGAGTTGCCTAGGAAGCACAAAGTGAATTTATTGATTTGCCTTTTCCGCCACTAAGGAACCTATTCAAATAGATTTCAGAGGAATATTTATTTTGGAATATTTTGCTAAACCACAACAAAAGGGGTTTCCCCAATCATCTACTAAGCAAAATAGCTCATTAGATACCATCTCTATTGCCACTAAGCCAGAAGTAGACATAAAGATTAAACCTACATTTGAACAATTATCTATTTAATTATTGAAGTCCCTCCTATACAAAAAAGGTAAGCACCATAGCTAAGTAATTCAACAGAGCACAAGGCTCCTAAGCTGTGTAAAGTCTTGTGGAGAATAATTACAAAAAATTCTGGTGGCTTCCTCAAGTTTTATTTGACTCTCTACTGAAAGATTGAAGTTAATATTTTTATCAAATATTTTAAAATGATAATAATCTTCTCTCTGCATGAAAATGCATTATCCTAATTACTTTTTCTACTTGTTATGTGGACAAATTCTTTTGCTTTAAAAAGATACAAACCTTATTAAATAAAGCTTTATTTCTTCTAAATACAAAATGGGTTATACTCAAGCCTATAGGCCATGCTATTTAAAACTTCAAACTTATAATTTTTATGCTATTTGGGTCCTTCTAAAAGTCTCAGTCAAAACTGGAAGCTAGAGCCTGTGCACCTAAAGAAATGGATGTCCACTTTTATTGGAAGATAAACAGTATTCTAAAAAGAAAGCAACCATATAGAAAGTGGAACTCTGAATGTTAGGTCCATTGCAGTAAACTGCCAATATTTTATTTTTCAGCTTATAGAGTTACATAGAACCCCCAGATGCACTTCCAATTGATTTAATAATAATTGCTTTTCTACCTGCGGGTGTAGGTGTTTTTGTTGCCTGAGGAGTGGGGCACTGTTCCTTCCGCCGCAGGTAGAAAAGCAATAGTTACTAAATCAATTGGAAGTGTATCTGGGGGTTCTATGGATGGACAGGACATTCTTCACAGTTGAGTGGAGAGTGGGGTCTGACTTTCACATGAACTCTGGTGTCCCATATTTGACCATGTCCCCTGTATGGGGAGGCCTGGTAGCACTCAGAGGAAGGATAGCAGGCTACCAAGAAGAGACTTGATACCCTATGAGCATACACAGGGGGAAGAGGTCCCCCTCAGTCACAGTCATAGGGGAAGGGAGTAAGGTGAAAATGGGAGGGAGGGAGCAATGGGAGGATACAAGGGAGGGGATAACAATTGAGATGTAATATGAATACATTAATAAAATATATTTTAAAAAAACAAAAACACCTACATCCTAATCCTGAGAATTATGCAACCTTTCACAGAAACATTGATCTATGTATCAGTACAGAAGAAAGTTCAGTTATCCAATGAAGTTATTGTAGAATTGTAGAATTATCCAAAATCATCCAGATGACCTCAGTGCTCTTAAAAAGAAACATGGATTTATAAAAATTGGCCATAGTGGAAAGCAAAGCACCTGACATTGCTGGAAACAGATAAAGAGGTCATAAGCCTCTCCTGAAACAGAGAAGAGAAAGAAAATGGGTCTCCTCCCTTCCTCTCCACATCATACCACCCTCTTCAAGGAAGACAGCCCTACAGATGACCTGATTTTAGTTCACTGAGGCCTGTACAACTTCTGACCAACAGAATTATAAAACACTAAGTGTTTTGAAAGACCTGTTTACAGTAGCTAGTTACAGCAACAAGAAACTAGTATACTACCAAGGTTAAAATATCTTGGACCAAGATGGCTCACCAGGTAAAAAACTCTGCTGAACAACTCTGACTGCTAAATGCCAAATGTGGGGCCAGCAAGAGGACTCGTTAGGTTGAGGTGCTTGCTGTTAGCCCTGAGCGGGGGCGTGCGCACACACGCGCACACACACACACACACACGCACACGCACACACACACACACACACACACACACAGAGCAAGATGGGAGACAGAGACAGAAGAATGTCTTAGAAGGTCATGGAGAGAACATGAAATATAAAGCACGGAAGAAACATAACAAACCCTTAATCACCAAGATAGAAGAAGAGAACCAACTCTGACACCCACATGCATGATATAGTATGTGAATGACCATACCATGTACATGCACCATAAGTAGTAGTAGTAGTAGTAGTAGTAGTAGTAATAATAATAATAATAATAATAATAATAATAATAATAATAATAATAATAATAATAAAATCTTGAAGGCTTCTCTGTAAGATGCTGGAGCATTTTAAATTTTTATCAAAAATAACATGAAGTTATATGGTCCAACACGTCATCTTACTTCATAAGCGTTCTAAATTATTTGGAAGCCTCTACCAAGAATTCAATGATTTGTCCAGTTGTTTTTTTATTATTCATTTAAAATAGTGTCCATATGTATGTTGAAATGTCTTTGCAGATTACCTGGGTTTTGAAAACTGAATATGGCCGTGTAAATCTAAGGTTGTTCATTAGTAAGACTGAATCTAAATCTTTATCAGCTTTCTCCAAAATTAGTAACCCGTGCTGAGGACAGGGGGGAAATGTGAATCAGAAACTGAACAGCAGAAGCTGAAAAGCATGGTCGTCTTCTCACACACTGAGCCTGAGTCCATCCAAGTGGTTGCTCCCACCTGAAGATGCACTTCCCTCCTTCGTCAGTTTCCCTGTGTCCATAGATGCTGTTTGTAATCATGTCTTGCCTGTTTCTCTCTCTCTTTTTTTTTTAAACCTAATGCCAAACAAAACAAAACCCACCAACAAAACCTTTTCTAGATCACCTTCCATCAAGATGCTTCCACTTATGACTGTGCCATCTTTTAGTGAAGTTTCTATGTAAACATAATAAGCCCCAAAGCCCCAAAGAGTTGGTACTGGAGACTTCACAAGCCATGTGATGTCTTACAAACAAGCAACGATAACAGTGATTTAAAAAATATTATTTACAAGGCAGATGTCACGACACACACCTATAATCCCAGAATTCTAGAGACTGATGCAGAAGGATTGTAAATTGAAATAGGTCATAAGTTAGACCCTGTCAGAGAGAAACAAAGACAGAAAGAGAGAGGGGTTGGGCAAGAAAGTAAAGAAAGAATTAAAGTAAGAAACAGAGAGAAAGAAAAAGAATTACATACTAGTCATAGGCTAATTCAATACATTCTTTGTGTTTAAATAAATTTCACAAGTTATGCATGAATCCATATATTCTCAGAATGTTGGCTCTTCCATTTTCCTATTAGGGATGTCTAACCTATCCTCATTTTGGCAGTTTTCAACCATTTTTACTATAATTAATTTCATTTCACAGGTGTCTTTGCTTGGCTAAGCAATTCAAAGTGTCTTTCAGTGGAAAGCACAAAGTGCAGCTATGTATTTCTGCCTTCCTTTGCTGGCTCCTTAGAGTCATGGTTATAGACTTAGAACACGGCCAGAATTCCTAGCAGATGCTACCCACGGATACTGCTAGGGCTTGCTTCTTAACTCCCTTGATACTAGAGTCTCCTAGCAGAACATGATGGGACTTAACACATTCATTCATGAAAAATTGCTTTCTGTGGGCTGGAGAAATAGTTCAGTGGATGAAATCAGTGCAAGCATGGTGGCCTGCCTGGAATGCTGAGATGGCAGAGACTGGAAACTATGGGGAAAGCTGGCTCACTGGGCTTGGCTAGTTCTGGTTTCAATGAGAGACCCCACCTCAGTCAATAAAGTGGAGAGCTATTGAGGAGGGCACCTGAAGTCAATGTCTGGCCTTCACATGCACATTCACACTCACACACATTTGCACTCACACACCACATGTAAACACAGGTTCACACAGAGATACACAGTGGGGGGAGGGGAGGAAAATGTTTTTGTGTATCTCTCAGGCACCAGATAGTACATTAAAAGATAACTATTTATATGAGCAATATGGTCAGGGCCTCCACCCTAACGGTGATGACAAGACAATCAAGAAACTTGAGGCACTAAATGTATTAAATATATATTAGAATCTTCCACTGTTTTTTCCCTTTGAAGAAAAATTGCTATGGACTAGAACCAGTGGGCAAAATGTCACCATTGCGCCTGAAATACAAAGGGTTCGATACCGCTCTGTTCAAGCTTCAGGAATAGACCATCTTGGTTTAAATGTCAAAACTAATTTTAAAAAAAAAACTTAAGTTTACCAAGAAGGTGACAATGTGCATGTTAATCTCTTGGGAAAGCAGATCCGAGCAAGTCTGAAAATGGCCTGGGTGAGCAACGAGGGAGGGACACCTGACCTGGGCTCTTACTAGGTCTAGGGATGGACTATAGTGACAGCTTACATAAGAGACAGGGTTGGGACTGCAGTGACAACCCCCGTGGGTTGGCCTTGCATGAGTGACCTTTCCAGGATGCAGAGAATCCATGCCCTTCTCCACCCAAGTGTGGCAAAAAAGGGAAGAAATGAAGCACAGCTTTTGAACACTGCCAGAAAACGTCAACAGTGGAGTCAGACTCTGCGTTTGAAGATGCTGTTGTTCTCTTGTTACTGTGGTGATAACCCTAGGAACAGATCCTCTGGCAACAAAGCTTTTCAAACAAACCCATCCACAGGGATTGGAGGGCAGTCTCACATCCAAGCAGAATATCAAGACACAATAATTATTACAGCCCAGAAAAAGGAAGAGTTAGTAGCAGAAATAGAGTTGTGGGGGGAGACAGTATTTTGATAGATGAAAACAAGTATCAAAGATAAGCCTAGCAATGAACAGAAAGAAAGGTATAGATATGCATAGGATCTTACACACATGCACACATGTACACATACACCCACCCACACACACACACACACACCTAAGAACAGAACCTATCCATCTAGAAGGCAAAGAGAATAGACAACATGTTTTAATCAAATGTAACGAAAACTCAAATTTTTTCTCTATCAACTGTGTTTCCAGTAACCTGACTCTGAACCACAGAATAAGCAGCATGGTAGATACTTTAGGCTGATGTCTATATGACTCAGCATCTTTGCTTACTGCTACTGCTCAGCACTAGAATTCCAGTTAGAGTGATCTGGGTGATAAGTACCAGAAAATCCACTAAAACTGGCTTTTACAACAAAGCTGAGCTAGACATGGTGTTGCACACCTGCAGCCTAGCACTAGGGAGAGGGAAGCATGAGAGTCAAGAGTTCAAGGCTTGACTCTGTAGTGCTTTCAAGGCCAATCTGGGCATCAGGAGATCCTCCTTAAATGCATACATACATACACACACATACATACATGCATATATACATACATATGTATGTAGGTACATACATCAGAAGACTACTAACACCAAGATAAGATAATCCTTACAACGAAACACATTAGAGAGTTGAAGACCAGTCTAGACTTCAGGAGAATCACATAATAGGTAGGTAAGTGAGTAGATAGATAGATAGATAGATAGATAGATAGATAATAGATAGATAGATGATAGATAGATAGGTAGGTAGGTAGGTACATAGATAGACAGACAGACAGATAGATGATAGAGATAGATAGATAGATAGATAGATAGATAGATGATTGATAGATAGGTAATAGAGATAGATGATTGATAGATGATAGATAGATAGATAGATAGATAGATAGATAGATAGATATGCATACATATACAACAAAAGTAGATTTGAATAAACAATAATGACTATGAACTTTTTTATTGTCACATTCTATATTCTAAACTCCTCTTCTTTTTCTTTCAATGCTTAAGTGCTGGTAGTTTCTTGTCAGCTTGACATAAGCTAGAGTCATCTAGAAAGAGGAAATATTTAAAATATTATTTTAATTGAAAGTCTATTTTATTAGATATTAGAATGGCTACTCCAGCTTGCTTCTTAGGTCCATTTTCTTGGAAAATCTTCTTTCAACCCTTTACTTTCAGGTAATGTCTATGTTTGTGGCTGAGGTGTGTTTCTTCTATGCAATAAATTAATGGGGTCCTGTTTACACATCCATTCGGTTAGTTTGTGTCTTTTTATTGGAGCTTTGAGACCATTGATGTTGAGATATTAATGACCAGTGGCTGTTAGAACCTTTGTTGCAGTTAATTTACAAGTATGACCTAATAATCTTCATTACTGGGCCTATAATTATTATTATGGCAGTATTTTCTAACCCACTAGCAATCAATCAAGACACAGACACTTGTTATATTTTAAAATAACCTTAGTTAACCTAGAGCAGGGCAGATATTAGTCCCCTAAACTACTTCCCATAGTGGGCCAGGTATGGGATACCTGTCCCAATCCCATGCCATCTGGTTCTAATAATCTATCAAGCTACCTCTCATCCATAATCCCAAATACTTGCTAATATTCTTCATCTGGGCCAAGTCCTCCAGCCACTTTTGCCATGTGCTTCTCCCTTACCTAACCCATGGTGCCAGCTGCTTCTTCCTCTTCTGTCTCCGGTCGGTCTCTCTTCCTCCCATGATTCCCTATGTCTCAAGCAGTCCGGGAACTCTAGCCACACCTCTCCCAATTGCCCTGCCCAGGTGTGATGGCTTTTCATTGGTCAAACAGGTTAGGTTGTTAGGCAAGATGGGGCACAGAGACAGCAAGCAGTAATTAGCATCAAGATACACCAGACCAACCTCCAACAACCTTTTATTTTAGTGTTAGTTGTGGAACGGTTTTTGTGTGTTTGTCTGCTTTTGGTTTTGCTGTAGTAAAGTTATTCATATCCTGTATTTTTTGTTGGTGTAGTTAACCTCCTCAGGTAGAAGTTTTCCTTCTAGTATCTTCTGTAGTGCTGGCTTTGAGCACAGATATTGTCTAAATTTGGTTCTACCCAGGAATATCTTGTTTTTTCCATCTATGGTGATTGAAATTTTTGCTGGGTATAGTGGTCTGGACTGGCATCTGTGGTCTCTTACGGTTTGCAAGAGCTTTGCGCAGGCTCTTCTGGCTTTTATGGTCTCTACTGAGAAGTTGGGTGTGACTCTGATAGGTTTGCCATTATATGTTGCTTGGTCTTTTTCCTTTCCAGCTTTTAATATTTTTTTCTTTGTTCTGTACATTTAGTGTTTTGATCATTATGTGGTAGATTTTCTTTTCTGGTCTACTTTATTTGGTGTTCAGTAGGCCTCTGGTATGCTTATAGGCATCTATTTCTTGAGATTGGGGAAATTTTTCTTTTATGACCTTGTTGAAAATATTTTCTGGGCCTTAGAGCCTGGAATCTTCTCTCTCTTTGATTCCTATCATTCTTAGGTTTCATCTTTTCATCGTGTCCTTAATTTCTTCGATGTTTTGGGTCAGGAATTTTTTAGATGTAACATTTTCTTTAATGGTTGCATCAAATCCTTCCATTGTGTCTTTTACACCTGAGATTATTTCCTCCATCTCTTGTATTCTGTTGGAGATGCTTAGCTCTGCAGTTCCTGTTTTCTTCTCTAAGTTCTCTCTTTCCAGGTGTTCTTCAGTTTGTGCCATTATTATTGTTTCCATTTTCATCTTCAGATTTTGAACCATTTTATTGATTTCCTTCACATGGTTATTTGCCTTTTCCTGAAATTGGCCCAGTGATTTATTCAATTCCTCTCTATAGGCCTCTGTCATGGACTGTCTAAGGGTCTCAATCTGTTTTAGCTGTTTCTCTTGTGTTTCTTTAAGTATTTTATTTGTTTCCTCCCTTATCATAATGAAAACTCTGAGGTCATTTTCTGTGTTTCAGATGTGTTCGAGTGTCCAGGGCTGATTGTTTTGGAAACACTAGGTTCTGGAGAAGCCATGTTATTATTTGGGCTTTTTTTGGTGGTGTTTTTATGCTGGCTATCTCTGACATCTCTAGTGTCCTTCACTGGGCATTGAGAGCAGCTCCTCTCAAGAAGGGGAAACTCCAAGTTAGCTACCTTACTTCTGGCTTTTTTGCTTCAAGGTCAATGACGCCCAACTGCCCAGCCACTGGGCTCACTCGGTGTGCTCAGGCCCTGTGTGTCCACGGTTGGATCATAAGGTAGCCATTCCTTCACGGGAAGGGCTGAGGCTGCAATACCTTGAAGGTCTCCACCATCTGGTGGTGAGTGTGGGCACCTGAGGTAGGAGCTGTATGTCTCCTTCCTGGAAGGTAACCACTTCACGTGAGGGTCTGAGGTGGGGACCGTAACTTGCCGAGGTAACTGGAAAGACTCTGCTCAGTGATAGTGGGTGCTTATGGTTGGAACTGTGCCACCCAGGTACCCAAAGGCCTGAAACTGAGGCCGGGCAGGAGTCAGCCGAGATTTTCCCACACTGTGGCTCTTGTATCGTGTGGGAAAGATGGGCTTTTGGTGTCTGGCGGCCTGCCGCAGGCCTGTCTATTGGTCTGTTCTCACTGCTGTTCTCCTCCTGTTCAGTTACAGTACATCCTGGGTGCCACCATCTCAGATCTCCCTATTTGAATTTTTTATGTTGAACTTTTTCCCTGTTGTAGCTAAATACAAGTAAGCTTCAATTTATCAAGTTTTTTTGATGGGCATTATGGCTTTAAAAATACTTCCTCATTTATATGCATGGACATTCTCTAAGTTTTCTGACAGCTTTAGTGTTGAGCTTCTACACGTGGACTAGCAAATTTTATGTATGTGCATATGAGTGCGTAGGCCTACTTGCTTTTCTAGTTAACACATCTGTTTTTCTATTTCTGTACCGATATGAGAGACAAATATTTCAAAGGTACAAATTTCTTTGTGTTGTTATTTTGTTATTAATTTTTATGGGTTTTCACCAACTTTTACTCTATGTAAAATTTATAATTACTTGGACAAAGCCTGCAAATTACTATTGAGAATTTATTGGAAATCCATTAGATGTAACACACCAATTGAGTAAGTGACAGCTTAATATTTTGTCCATTTAAAAACTTTAAAAAATATCAATGTGTCAGCTGTCTTCAGGGATGTAGCTCCTGATAGCTAACACATGTTTCATCAGATCCTACACAGCACATACTGGCAGCACTAATTAGACTCAGAAAGTTTTTCAAAACATACATGAACTGAAAAGGTTACCATGGGGAAAGGCCTGGGAGAAACAAGTGGAGAAGATGGGAGAGTAAATATATATATATATATATATATATATATATATATATATATATATATTCATTCTCAAAGAATAAATAAAAAATTTAAATTAACATGTCACAAGTATTTTGGTGTCATTAATGCTATCTGAAAATTTCCCCTTAAAGCATTTGAAATGTTTCCTTTTGATCTGTTTCTAGATATCTAAGTTTTATGAATAAAATGAAATATGCTAATTAGAGTTGATAAACATAAATATACTTATATTTTATTTGATTTTTCAGAATTTATCTTACTATTTTGTTGCAGCTTTTTTAATATAAAAATTTATACATCAGTTCCAGCATGGTGGTACGTGCCTTTAATTCCAGAACTCAGGGAGCAGAGGCAGGAGGATCTCTATGAGTTCAAGGCCAGCCTGTTCGATAAAGTGAGTCCAGGACAGCCAAGGCTATACAATGAAACTCTATCTCAAAAAATTTACACATCAACTTTGAGCTTTGAAAAATAAGCTAACATCTGTAAATAAGGATAACATGTTCAGCTTCTCTCAAAATCTTATTTTTCCCAATACGGATTTGCCCTTATTTTTTAAATTACTTGTACTTTTATTCTATAGTTAATCAAATACATCTCTTTTGTTCTGTATTTCTTTTAATTGTGTTTTCTCTTTCATTGATTTCTGTTTTTCATTACTTTTCCTCCACAGTTTTGTGTCTTATTTTGTTTATTTGTAAATTATTATCCTGAACACTTACCATAGTTACAGTTTCAGTTTTTCTCAAGTAGAAAAATATTGAATCCTATGGTGGTGGTGTGTACCTTTAATCCAAGCACTCAGGAAGCAGAGGTAGGTGGCTCTCTGAGTTTGACCCTGGCCTACAGAGTGAGTCTCAGGACATCCAGGGCTACCCTTGTCTTAAAATTCCTGAGCCAGAGAGAGAGAGAGAGAGAGAGAGAGAGAGAGAGAGAGAGAGAATACTATATCCATGTATTGCTCCCTAAAATCCAAAACTGTCTTCCTATTATCTTCATCTCCCTTTCCCTTTTTCTTTTAGTAGTCAGGAGCCAGTTTTGCTTTAGTTACCCATCTAAAAGTGAATTATAAACACCCTTACTTCATATATCACTATTCACCTTCAAAATAAGTATATTTTAATTAATTTATTCATATATTCACTTTAGATCCCAATCATAGTCCCTTCCTTCCTCTCCTCCCAGTCCCACCCTCCCTCCCTCTCCCCCCATCCTCTCCTCAGAAACTGGGGAGCCCTCCCCCCTTACCTACCCACCCCAGCATATCAAGTCACATCAGGACTGAGCATGTCCTCGTCCCCTGGGGTTTGGTGAGACAGCCCTCCACATGGGGAAGTGGGCAACAGAGTCCATGTCAGAGACCGCTCCTACTTCCCTTTCTAGGGATGCACATGAAGACCAAGCTGCCCATCGGGTAGATGTGGACTAGTTCCAGTCCATGCATGGTCTGTGGTTGGTGCTTCAGTCTCCAGAAGACGCTCTGGGCCCTGGTTGTCATCCTACGGTATGTGTGGCTACTCTTTGGACAGTGCTCTCAGTATCTACTGTGGTACTCCTAAATTTAGAGAAAGTTAATATAGTGACTGGCAGGGGGCAGGGTATCTACCATTCCTCCTTCTGAAAAGATCATCTTCCTCCTTCTGTAAAGATCATCTTTCTTCTCTCTGCTCCTTTAGTGGCTTTCATGTTTTTTAATTAATCATTTAGAGTACTTCAATTGATGCACAGATTATTTTTCTTTAGCAGGATTTGCTCATATTGTCCTGAAAGCTCAATTCTCAGACTTTTGAGCTGGCCACTCTATCCTTTTGACATGATTGTGACTTTGAGACCTACCTTGCAATGAGTCGAGTTATTCCCCAAGCTCATCCTGGATTCTTCTTCCTTCATCTGAAATCAGCCTTTTCTAATGTACTGTAGCTCTTTTTATTTAAAACTTTGACTTAGAAGAGAGAAACAGTCTGTATGTTCACAACCATTAAAAAATCATTAGCCTCAGGGCTGGAGAGATGGCTCAGAGGCTCTGACTGCTCTTCCAGAGGTCCTGCGTTCAATTCCCAGCAACCACATGGTGGCTCACAACCATTGACAATGTGATCTGATGCCCTCTCCTGGCCTGCAGGTGTACATGCAGGCAGAGCACTATATAAACAAACAAACAAACAAACAAACAAATAAATAAATAAATAATCTTTTTTAAAAATTATTAGCTATCCATTGGCTAGATCTGGGTAGGGGTTTGAAGTTTGCTGCCTGTATTGCCTTGGCTGGTGCCATAGTTTGAGCGGGACCCCCAGGCCCAAATCTGCCTATCATAATGTTCTTCTTCTAGGCTTCTAGGACCCTCTGGATCCTTCTACTTTGCCATTCTCCCATGCTTTTCTCAGGACATTCTCCACAGTTGCATGGAGAGTGGGGGGAGTCACTTTCACATGAACTCTGGTGCCCCGTATTTGACCACATCCTCTGGATGGGGAGGCCTGGTAGCACTCAGAGGAAGGATAGCAGGCTACCAAGAAGAGACTTGATACCCTGTGAGCATATACAGGGGGAGGAGGTCCCCCTCAGCCACAGTCATAGGGGAGGAGAGTAAGGAAAAAATGGGAGGGAGAGAGGAATGGGAGGATACAAGGGATTGGATTACCATTGAGATGTAATATTAATAAATGAATAAAATATAAAAATATATAAAAAGTAAAAAAAAATCATTATGTGTGTGTGTGTGTGTCTGTCTGCTGTTCCTGTGTATGTGCTCATGCATGCATATGTTAATTGTTATTGTTATCAAAAGGTCTTGCTTTCTTATAACAACAGTCTGCTCCTCTGTGAACATAAAATGTTCCATCTCTCGAACTATGGGAGGGGGTAGTGGGAAACAGTTGCAATTGATATTCTTCATAAAATAGAATAAATACTGAACAAGGTAAATGAAAACTTGAAGAATTTGAAGATACAATTTGAATTTGTTTTTATAAAAACAATTAAGGAGCTGAGGATGTGACTCAGATGTAGAGTGCTTGCCTCACATGCCCAAGACCTTGGGCTCAATTCCCTGCAGCACAAAAACAAACAATAATAATTAAATGAATATTCTAAATTTTTTCATTACATGTCAAAATATGCTTAACACATTTGCATCCTATCTTGCTTTTTAATCAATATAATTGACGCCTCTAAATTTTTCTCCTTAGCACTTCCTAGACAAAAGCAACCTCAGATGATTGAAACTAATTTGAGCCATCTGTAGGAGAAATAGACCCTGTAAGTTAGCTTGGTCTTGTCACTACAGAAATCATCAATGGCTAAGCCAGCAGTAGTTAACCTTCTACAAAGATCAGTATCTGGAGTCTTTAAAATATGCTGTCTGAAATATATTCAACAGAGAACTGATCTTTTTAACAAAATGTTATAAAACAATTAGAAATTCATATATAAATGTTGAAGCTTGAAAATGAATATACCTTATACCATGTTTAGAAGTAACCCATAATGCATCACAGAGTCAATGAAACATCAAACCCATACAAAAGTATTGGAGGAAAAATCTTCAATTTTAAGTGATAAAATAATATCCTAGACAAGCAGAAATGAACTGTAAGTCATAAAACAATACAGGTCATTTAAATTTATTCAAAATTTCAAGCAAACCTCCACTTTTCAAAATGCAGTCTTATGCATTTTAAAATACAAGGCAAATCCTTGGAAAATACATGCAAATTGCATATGCAGAAAAATGTTGAAATCCAAATTATAATAAATGTTCAAAATTCTATAATATGAAAATAAACATCATTAGCCCAATACAATGAGCAAAAGATTTGAGTATGTAACACACCAGAGATGTGAATACATGAATAATAAGTAAACACAAGATATTCAGTTTCATTAGTCATAGGGAAATGTAAATTAAAACCTAAATATGATACAGCTACATACCCTATTAAATGAAAACTTTGGCAAAGCCAAATCTCAAAGGAAAGAAATGAAATGTAGCACTATCTTGGAAAATGGGTTGAGAGTTTTGTAAAAATGTTACAATTCACTTGTATTTATGGGAGAAGGAAGATTAGTTCACATTATCACAAAAGCCCCCAAATCAGCTCAAGGTTAGGAAAAGCCTAGGATTTAGTTTGAGTCTTCATCTGAAAGTCTGGGAATCAGGCAAGCCAATAACATAATTCGTCTGAGAATTGGCAGGCTGAAGCCCTAGGCAGAGTCAATGTATTAGTTCAAGTCCAAAGTAGGGGGAAAGAATATAAGCAATGCCCCTGCTCAAAGGCTACCATGCAGTGGGACTCTCACTCCTAATGGTCTTCTGTCCTTCTCAGACCTTCAGCTGGTTAGATAAGACACACTCACACTAGGCAATCAGCTTTATTCAATTCACTGATCAAAATATTGACAGCATTCAAAGAAAATCTCTCTCTCTCTCTCTCTCTCTCTCTCTCTCTCTCTCTCTCTCTCTCTCTCTCTCTCTCGCTATTCTCAAATGAAATTCAAATGGCCAACAGACACATGAAATAGCATTTATTATCATTACCCATCAGGGAAATACAAAACAAAACCATAAACAGGGGTTCTCTCACTCTAGGTAGAATGTTATCAAGAGAAAGAAAAAAAAAAATGACTGGTGTGGTTGTGAATGCGAATGGGCTCTCATACACCACCGGTGGGAAAGTAAAATAGAACAACCATTATGAGCACAGTTTAGAGATTGCCAGAAACTTCGGGACAGAGGCTGTGTAGATGCCCCAGTGGTTATGAGTGCTGGCTGTGCAAACATGAGGAACTAAGGAGAAACTCCCAGAATCCATGTAAAAGCCGAGTGCCTGGAACCCTAGCACTGGGGCAGGAGGTGAAGCAAAACAGAAGGACTTCTAGAGCTCTCTGCATACCAACCTGGCTGAAATGGCTTCAGTGTTGAGTGAAATAGCCTAGACAAAGCTACAAGCACTTTTTCATATATGTACTATTTTTAAAAGCCAACCTTAATGGAAATAGATGATTACTAGAGGTTGGGAAGGGATCACTGGGTAAAGGGAGACAGGATTTGATTGATACATGTTACATGTATAAATTAAAATATCACAACTTTGTTATGGGGGAGGGTGCTTCCTCCCTGCCCCAAGCTCCTGAAATAAAGACCTGTGAGACTCAAAATATCATTTACAAATACCTAGACCATATAGCTATACTCTTCTCTGACTAGCTCATATTCTAATCTACATTCTGCCACATGGCTCTTCTCAAGTACCATGCATCTGTCCTCCTCACATCTTTCCAGAGGAATCTCATGCCTTGCTCTATCCTAGACTCCTGCCAGATGTCCCACTATTTCCTGCCTCTAGCTATAGGTCATTAGCTTTTTATTGACAGGTGATGATTCCACACAAACACAAGAAATTCCTTCTACACACCTTACTCCATTCATATGTATAACTAGAACATCTTAATTAAAACAATTTTAGTAGCAGGCTGGCATGATTGCTTGCTATGAAGTCTCTCTTTTTTAACATATTTTATTAATTTATTCATATTACATCTCAATTTTTAGCCCATCCCTTATATCCTCACATTCCTCCCTCCTTCCCATTTCTCCTTATTCCCCTCCCCTACGACTGTGACTGAGGGGGACCTCCTCCCCCTGTATATGCTCATAGGGTATCAAGTCTCTTCTTGGTAGCCTGTTATCCTTCCTCTGAGTGCCACCAGGCCTCCCCATCCAGGGGACATGGTCGAATATGGGACACCAGAGTTCGTATGAAACTCAGTCCCCACTCTCCACTTAACTGTGGAGAATGTCCTGTCCATTGTCTAGATCTGGGTAGGGGTTCGAAGTTTACTGCACGTATTGTCTTTCAACTTGTGGCTTAAATTTCATGTCCCGTTACTCGGCTTCTTCTTTGTATGCATATGTAAAGAGAGATCTGATCTTTCTTCCTCATCTGGGAAGGATGTAAGTCTCACTGAGTTGGGATCTCACTCTCATGTTATAACTCACTCTATTATAATTTAATTGCTTCCCTATAGGTCCGACTTCCAAACACTGTCATACTAGAAGTGGTTGAACATACAAATTCTGATGAGACACAATTTTATCAATAACAAGATTTTATATAAACAATGGTGCCTTGGGACTTGAAACATGGCTCAGTAGGTGGGACAACTTGCTAGGCAAGATGGAGATGTGAGTATGGATCCCAAAATCCACATAAAAAGTTTGGCAGGCCTGATGTGAACCTTTAACTCATCAGTGTGAGAGACACAGACAGGAGGAATGCTAGCAGTTCATTGGCTGCCATCTTAGCTCTGGTTATACTAAGGGTCTCAAGGGTCTCAAACGAATAAGGAAGAGAATGATAGAGTGGAATAGCTACTGTTCTCCTTTGCCTTCCACATGTATGTGTAGGTACAGGCATACAAACATACACCACACACCCACACACCCACACACCCACACACACACACACAAGACACACATAAAATGTATCCAGCTAATACCACCTAATCCCACACAAATGAACTATGAGCCGCTAGTGATATCATCAATTGACACTAGCAGACATGGAAAGTGAACTATGTAATTTTAAATATACTTAATGTCTAGTTAACATCCAAGCAAAACAAATTAAAATTTCAGCTTTAAGTGAAAGAACTGCTATATCAATGCTCATCACAAATTAGGTACAAATTAAATTCATGAGGAGACAAATTATGCTTCCCTCCCAGAGAGGTCATTTCATTCACAGCGGGAGTAATTTACTATTCCACGTCAGCATCTTACTAATTAAAGAGTAGCTCTAGTGATGCCTGTAGATTCACAAAGCCCCAGATCTCTCGTAAGTAAACAACAATACATAAACAATAGCCTTTTGCCCTGAGTTATGTGTATTTATTATTAACCACTTTCAAAGGCTTCAGATTACCGACTTTGTAACTTCTACTTCATTCCAAGTATCTTGGGGAAGGGAAACTGGACCAGCTAGTGTGTTTTGTTTAGTTTTTCCCTTTGTTGATTCTACATTATAATACAGCTATTTAATCATGCTAATAACTTTGACAATATCAAAACTACCTCATCAACTCTATGAACCCATTAGAGGTTTGTCATACCATATCTCTTTAATTGGTGGCAGATAGCCTTTCCCACTCAGTGTTGTTCCTCTGGATTCTGTACCCTCCTTTGCTTAGTTAATAAGAACAGTGTGTTACTGTACCTGGAGCATGTCTGGAAATGAAAACAGCAAACATAACCGACCTTTCTTTCTGAGTGTGAGTCACTGAAAAATACAGCAAGGACTAAAACCTACTGACTTAAACATGGGATGTTTAGGTTTCACATCTGTATTAGCAAGTTTTCCTTACTATAACAAAATACCCAAGTAAGGTTAGCTTTTTTTTTTTTTTTTTTGAACAGAGGGTTTTGTTTTTTGTTTTGCTTTGTTTGTTTGGTTTTTTTGTTTGTTTTTTGGGGTTTTTAATGTTTTTTTTTTTTCCTCAGCTCTCTGTCTTGCAGTCATGGGCAAATTGCCAGTGCTGACGACTGCATGGCAGATGGTATGAGAGGAATCAGTCGCATCACCAGACATGAAGGCAGGGAATCCTATAGTCTCATCAGGACTGCCTGCCCCCTCTTCCTCTGTGGCTTGGCAAGGCCACCCCACCAGGGGAAAGTGATCAATGAGCCGGCAACAGAGTCCATGTCAGAGATAGCTCCTGCTTCCCATGTTAGGAGACCCACACGGAGACTGAGTTGCCTATTGACTAGATCTGAGCAGGGGGTTTAGGTCCTCCCCATGCATGGTCCTCGATTGGTGCATCAGTCTCTGCAGCGCCCCTGAAGGCCCATATTTGGTGGCTCTGTTGGCCTTCTTGTGAAGCTCCTGACCCCTCTGAGTCCTATCCCTCAAATCCTCCATAAGACTCCCTGCACTCTGCCCAAAGTCTGGCTGTAAGTCTCAGATTCTGCATTGATCCCTTGCTGGGTGGAGTCTTTCAGAGGACATCTATGGTAGGCTTCCTGGAAATCATGAAATTTACAGACAAATTAATGGAACTAGAAAAGATCATCCTGAGTGAGGTAACCCAGAACCAGAAAGACATGCATGGTATATACCCACTTATAAGAGGGTATTAGCCAAATAATACAGGATAACTGTGGGAAAGATTAAGCTTTGTCACAGGTGGAAGCAATCTTGGCGGGCTTTACCCTTAGGGCACCCCATGAATACCTTGTGACAGACTGACTGGAGCCATCCTGGGCTTGGAATTCAGGAAACAGACCTGAAAACCCCACCTGGACTATTGTTTTTCTAATTGACCCTCAATGGGAGAAGACCGCCCTTCCCACGTGACTCAGGCAGGTGGGGAAGAGAGAACAACAGGTTCAGACCAGGCTTGAGAGCTTGTGGAGCAGCAAACAGGCTGGACCAGCACGCGGGCAGAGAGACACCTAAGGATCCGTCACGTGGAACAGATACCGGAAGGTTCACTCCTTCTTTCCCTTTGACCTTTTTTCCCTCTTGTGTAAGCTAGTTGTGCTGTCTAATAAAGTTTAATTGTTAAAAAACAGCCAACAGATAACCACACTACATTCCACAGACCTAAAGAAGATAAATAACAAAAAGGACTCTAGAGAGGATGCTTAATACTTGGTCAGAAAGTAAGAGTGTAGACACCAGAAGTGGTTGAAGAGATGCAAAGGGGTCTGAACTCAGTATCTGCTTCTGATAGCAATGAAGTCTTGTTTTTCTCCCATAATTCATTTGTACATATGACAAGAAGCTCAATACAAGTGCTTCTGGAAAGAAATCTCATTCCCAAATGGGAGGGTGGCCAGGATCTTCTAAAACAACTAGTGTCCTCATACCTAACTCTGAAACAACTAGAATCCAATGTGGAGTACAGCAATTATAAGTTAAATACAATCTGTTACGTGCCGGAATTTTGCTAATAAGTAGCTCTAAATACTTTTATGTCAAAAAATAAGTGTGTGATATGAAAGATCTGTTAATTATTCAATTTTGTCATTTCACAACGTATGAACATATTATAACATCATATTATATGTGATGCATACATATAATTTAGAGAATTGCATCATCATAAAGCTGAAAACGTGTTTGTCCGTGGGTTTAGCAGCAAATAATTCTTGGAACTGAAAAAAAGATCTATTACTTTAAAAGGAATTAAGATATCTAACCATAAAAGTAAATTCTTTTCAAGCTAGAGCTGTCACTCAGTGCTTAGATGCATTTAATCTAGCACATACAAAGCATTAAATTCCAGCCCTAGCATTGCAGAAAATTACGCATTTCTGGATCTTCTATCTAGTCAATGCCAATGATGCTTCTCAGATAACAGGCTAATATTTTTTGGCTAACATAAAATTAGAAAAATGAGTCCATTAAGGAAGACCACACCTGCTTCCTATTTACAGCATCATATCTAGAAAATAACAAAGCCTAAATTAAAACTAAAGTCCTTCTGTCCCTGTAAAAGCCAAGTCTCATACCCATTTCTATCATGCTGTCTGTATTCATACCTTCTTTCTTTTTTAAATTTAAATAATTTATTCAGTTTAAATCCCTATTGTTATCCCCTCACTTGTATCTTTCCATTCCTCCCTCACTCTTCTTTCACTCTATTCCCCTCCCCTACACCTGTGACGGAAGGGGACCTCCTCCCTCACCATATGATCCCAGCCTATCAGGTCTCATCCGGCAGCCTGCTTCCACTTCCTCTGAGTGCCACCAGGCCTCCCCACCATGGGGAAGTGATCAAATAGCGGGCACCAGAGTTCTTAAGCCACTATAAAAAGTGTTCTCTTGAGGATGTCTGGCCCTGGTTACATCACCAGAACACATGAAAGGTCACAGCATTAATTACAAGACTCAAAGAGGTAATCTTGGATCCTTGAGCCATCCACCTAGACATCTCTAAAGGTGTCTTTCCCTGAGCAAAACTAAAGTGTCAGCCACCACTCTGGTCCCCCCACTTTGGGCCAACTGGCTTATAGTCATAAATGGACCCTTATCTAAGATTAAGTATAGGAAAGCTCTACAAAAAGAAAATTGCTAATATCATACAAAATATGCTGAAACCAGTAGGGTTTATTTTTAATCCCACAAAGAACTAATTCATAGAGAAATTGAGTGATTGTTGTAATAAAAAAAAACACTAGAAGTTATAATTAATACTGCATTGCAACCTTGCTTATTTAAGATTTGATCTAAAGTCATAAATTGACCTATGGCCTTTGCATAATACTCACTGGGTCTTGGTACCTGGCATAGTACTTCTCCTACCCCAACATTAGGATTTATAATAACAAAACACTAGGCTAGCTAAAACAGGCTTAAATGTTACCCTGTAAGGATGTCAGAATTGAAACTCACATCTGTTAGATCATAGACCATTGATGATCAATGCATTCAGTTATTGATGACCTTAATTAGAAAGAAAACAAGGTATAGGAACTTAGACTCTGGGATTTCTCTCATTCCTTCTCTTTCCTCTATTTTTCTTTTCTTTTTTTTTAATAAGGAATAAAGGATTGAGAAGAAAAAGAGAGGAATATAAGAATATCATATAGAAATAATATAGGAATAATAGGAGAGAAAGGTAAATGATTGACTCTGCTCTTCAACTGCAGAACTATTGTTCTCAAATATTTTTGATACCTTAGTATATATTATTATATATTGATATAAAAAGTAAGGTTTTTTGATACATTGCTATATGATTTTATATACTGATATGGAAATAAGGTTTTTATATATTTGTATGGATTATTATATGTTGATACAAATTTGAAGTTATTTTGACAAACACATATAGAGATGTTTCTACTTTGTATAAGGTTTTGGACCTTTGCAACTTATTTAAAATTGCAAAATTTATTTTCAGTCTTTTTAAAGGCTGCCATTATAAACTATTTAGGATAGTTAAGTAATGCAAGTTAATAGTTAGTCAATCAAACTTATTGTCACATCAAATACTCCTCTAGGGTATCACAGAAATATACATCCTAGGTTAAACAGATAGTAAATGACTAAAAACAGGCAGTGTTTACCTGTTCAAATTCACTGTAGATAAATAAATAGATATGATTATGCACTACGTAAATGTAGATAGGTGACCTTCAAAAACCTCAAAGACCTGTAGAATATGGCATTTAAAGATGTTTTGATTTATCTTAAGGATTCTTTGACAATAAGACATGTTAGCTCCTGGCAGCACCCATAACCTATCTCAAAGAAGATGATGAGCACTGAAGAATGTCCATTAGGAGATGGCTCGAATGTGGCAAGATAGACACTGGCAAAGAAAATGGCTTTTCCCTCTGCAGACAAAATGCTCTCCAATATGAACAAAACTTGGATGCTGGTGAAGTTGACTGCCAAGCTCTACCAAGACCTGATAAGCAAGTCCTTAATAGTTCCTGCTTCACAAATATGTCTGCCAAATATTCTAGTCCAGAAGGCTGAAGACTGATGCTCTAACATTATAGAGACATTTTAGGTGATTGTCCAGGCAGCCAGCTGTCTATTGATTCTATTTTGGAAGCTGCTTGCCTGCACTTCCTACTTACTTAGATAATATTTATTTCCTTCTCAAGTCTCTGATGCGGTTGAAGACTAGATAGTTATAGTCTTACAATTAAGATTAGTTGTTCAGGAATAAAAGGTTGTTTTTAGATTGGTAATGTAAATAAGGACAGAAAATGATTTAGGTATAGAACTCCGAACTCATCAAGGTAGGATAGATAATAGAATAATTTTCCTAAGTTTCCAGGTGCATTTGGACTGTACATTATAGATGTATTTTTACCTAATATTTTATAACTGTTTCATAACTATTATTTTTGGATATTAGTTTGCTATTGAAAGAAAAACAGTCTCTTGTTGGACTTAAAAGGAGAAAAGTTGCCATAACGTTTTGTGGACTATGTAAAGTTTACTCTTGTTCATTCAAATACTGATTTCTCTACCCTACTATATGGTTTCAATCAGACATGGCACTGTGATGTTTATTCTAAGTATCTCCTGTCTCAAGTTTGTGTAAACATACCCACCATTTGTTCTCTGTTCTACCAATAAAACACCATCCAGCCAATGCTGAGCAATAGGGTAGGATATATTGGACCAGCCAGAGGTGGAGAAAGAGAAGTGGAAAGCCAGAGGACCAGAAAGCATCAGGAGAAATAGATCAGAACTAAGAGATGATTTAAAATGCAACTATGATGGGAAACTTGCCTGGGAGAAAACTATACTAGCTTGGAAGTTTATTGCTCAGTGTTATGCTCAAGGCTAATTAAATAAATCATAATCTCCATGTGTCGTTACTTGGATAAATAGCTGGCTAAAGATAAATTGTCATGGTAGTACTGAAGTTATACTTTGTATCACGTTAATAATCATATTCTATATTACTTGGAAACTTTATTCATACGAAGTAGAATATCTCTATTGCTTTTGGTCTGGAACAAATTCTGATAACAGAAACTAAGAGAATGAAAGTAACTGATCTATTCTGGCAAGGGAAAACTCCCTGAGATCCTTTGAAGTTTTTCTCTGCGTGTGTGTGCATGCCTACACACATGTATGTGCCATGGGTATATATGCCCATGTATGCACATGACTGGGGAGACTAAAGGTTAACCTCAGGTGTCAGTCTTTAGTTGCCTCCCATCTTGTTTCTTGGGATAGGATCTCTCATTAGCCTGGAGCTTTCCACTTAGGCTGGCTGACCTACCGGTCAGGTATCCCCCTGTCTTCATGTCTCCGGAAATGGGATTTCAAGCATGCACCAGCAAATCTCAGCTTTTTATGTGGACTCTGGGGACTAAACTCAGATCCTCCTTGCATTCACAAACACTACCAACTGAGCTATCTTCCCAGCTCAGGGTTGTTTTATTGCTTGCTTTCTTTTCTTCCTTTCTTTCTTCCTTCCTTCCTTGCTTTCTTTCTTTTTAATTAATTGATTTATTTACTTTACATCCTGGTCATAGCCCATCCCTCCTCACCTCCTAGTCCTATCCTTCAGTCCGCTCCCCCTCCCCCTATTTAACAGAAAAGGGGAGCCACACTTCCAACACACCCCAGCTTATCAAGTTGCGTCAAGATGGAGTGCATTCTCTTCCCCTGAGGCCTGACAAGGCAATCCCACCAGGGGAAAGTGATTTTAAAAAAAATATATCGCAACAGAGACCATGCCTGCTTCCCCTTCCTCTGTGTGCCAGCAGGCCTCCCCACCAAAGGGAAGTGATCAAATTGGGGGCACCAGAGTTCATGTTAGAGGCAGTCCTAGCTTCTTCGCCCTGCCGCGCGCGCACACACACACACACACACACACACACACACACACACACACACAATCCTAGAGAATGAGGTGTCCATTGGCTATATCTGAACAGTGGGTCAAGGTTCACTGCATGCATTGTACTTGGTTAGTGTAACAGTCTGTGCAGGTCCTCCTGGGTCTAGACCCACTAACCTTATTAATGCTCTCCTTGTGGGGCTCCTGAACTGAGTCCTTCCATTCCCCTATTCTTCCATATCACTACCAGTGCTCCACCCTGAATCAAGCAGGGAGTTCCAGCATCTGTCCTGATCCCCTGCTGGGTGGAATCTCTCAGAGAACATCTATGTTGGGTTAATATCCACTTATAAGTGGGTATGTACTATGTGTGTCTTTCTGGGTCTGGGTTACCTCACTCAGGATGATCATTTCTAGTTCCATCCATTTGCCTGAAATTTGTAAGATTTCCTTGTTTTTAGTAGCTGAGTAGTACTCCATTACGTAAATGTACCACAGTTTCTTTATCTATTTTTCAATTGAGGGACATCTAGGTTGTTTCCAGATTCTGGCTATTTGAATAAGGCTGCTATGAATAGTTGAGCAAATGCCCTTGTTGTGTGGTGACGCATCTTTCAGATATATGACCAGGGATGGTATAGCTGGGTCTTTATGTAGCACTATTCCAAATATTCTGAGAAAGTGCCAGATTGATATCCAAAGTGGTTGTACAAGTTTGCACTCCCACCAGCAATGAAAGAGTGTTCCCCTTTCTCCACATCCTCACCAGCATGTGCTGTCACTTGAGTTTTTAATCTTGCATTTCCCTGATGACTAAGGACTTTAAGTGTTTCTCAGCTGTTTGATATTCTTTTGTGGAGAATTCTCTGATTAGATCTGTATCCCATTTTTTAATTGGGTTATTTGATTTGTTGGTGTTTAATATCTTGAGTTCTTATATGTTTTGGATATTAGCCTTTTGTCAGATGTAGAGTTTAGCTTAATACTTCTGGAGCACCTCAATGACATCCTTAATTTTTATACATTAATTTTCTATTTCTAATCATATTTCTTTTTATAATATATATTTTATTAATTTATTCATATTACATCTCAATGGTTATCCCATCCCTTATATCCTCCCATTCCTCCCTCCCTCCCATTTTCCCCCTACTCCCTTCACCTATGACTGTGACTGAGAGGGAACTCCTCCCCCTGTATATGCTCATAGGGTATCAAGTCTCTTCTTGGTCTAATTATATTTCTATTTGTTCATTTTAACACATAGCAAGTGCTTCCCCTAAATTGCCTTTTTTTTTTTCATTTTATCTTGTGTATAGGAAGAGTAGTTTTTCTTCATACTATACCAATTTTATTATACTATTGAATTTTCAGATAACCACTTGGATTTTTAATACATCCTCCTCTCCTCCTCTTCCTCCTCTTCCTCTTCCTCCTCTTCCTCTTCCTCTTCCTCCTCTTCCTCTTCTTTTTCTTCTTCTTCCATTCCTTCTTCTCCCCCATATGTATGTGTTATACACATAGCCTCCTGCAGATAGTCACATCTGAATACAGGAGCATGTACATATGCTTGTGGAGGCCAAATGCTGATATGAGGTGTCTTTCTGAGTCACTTTCCATCTTATATGTTGAGTCATGATCTCTCACTTCAGCCTAAAACTTGCCAGTCCAGCCACTCTAGCTAGCCAGCTGGCTCCAAGAACACCCTGTTTCTGTGCTGTGAGTACTGGAAGCTACGGGGGGACCACGTGCTCTCCCTATCATGTATGTGCCTTCTGCAGATCCAAATTCAGGCCCTCAGACTTGGGTGGAAAGCACTTTACCCATAAAGCCATGTCCCCAGCCCTTGCCCTTTTTTGTCATCTCATACTCACTATTTCTCTAAGCTGATTTCACAAACTGCATGCCATTAAAGCATGGTATCACAGTGAACACTTTCTCTTCTTCTAAAAAGTCAAAAGATGTTTTCTAGATGTGCTAAGTACCTTTCTTTATAGCTATGAAATAAATACATCTTATTACATTAAGAAACTTAATACAAAAAAAGAAACTTAATACAGTGCAAATGTGCTAACATAAAATAGGCTTATTAGAAGGGGACATTGGCTTTCATCAAATTCTTTTTTTTTTTTTTCAATCCAGAAAATAAATGATGTGCTCTTTTTTATCTGTAATTTCATGAATTGTACTACATACTCATTAAATAATAAGCAATTCTGGATTTTATAGATCCTATAACTCATAAATAAAATTTTCTCAGTTTGAGCTTTTTTATTCCTGGCTCTTATCTTATTCTTGGGATGTTTTGTTAGAATATTGGCTTAAGAGAAAGTTCTCTGAAGCTAGAACATATCAAAACATTGTGCATCCTTTTATACTAAGTTAGATGATAAATTGTATTCCAGAACAAGTACCAAGGATTATTCACAGTACTTTCCCCAGATGTGACTGCTAGGAATAATCTAGGACACAGGAGATATTGATCAAACAACTGGCTGGGAGAGACAATTACCAAATAAAATGGAAAGATCCAAAAGCAACAAAAAGTGGACCATTTTTTCTCCAGACATTAATTAACTTCTAGTTGAAGTCAAGAAACAAAAACAGTCTATTGAGACTTTTTAAAAAGGTTTTTTTTGTTTGTTTTATTTTTGAGATAGGGTTTTTCTGTGTAGCCCTGGCTGTCCTGGAATCATTCTGTAGACCAAACTGGCCTCAAACTCCCAGAGATCCACCTGCCTCTGCCTCTTGAGTGCTGGGATTAAAGGCGTGCGCCACCAGCTTTGCCTCATAAAATGAATTTGGCAGTGTCCCACCTGTTTCTATTTTGTGGAACAATTTGAGGAGTATTGGTATTAGCTCCTCTTAAAATGCCTGGTAATATCCTGCACTAGACTATTTTGAGTTGGAAGAATTTTAACAACTGCTTCTATTTCCTTAGGGGCTGTAGGGCTACTTTAAAAAGGTTAACCTGATTTTGACTTAACTTTGGTTAGTGGTATCTATCAAGAAAAATTGTCCATTTTGTTCAGATTTTCTGATTTTGTGGAATTTAGGTTTTGAAGTAAAACAAAATGATTCTTTGGACTTCCTCGGTGTCTATTGTTACGTCCTCCTTTTCATTTCTGATTTTGTTTGGATATTTGGATATTCTCTCGGTGAGTCTTTTAGTTTGGCTAGGAGTTTGTATATCTTGTTGATTGTCTCAAAGAACCAGCTATTAGCTTCATTGTTTGTAGTGTACCCTTTGTTTCTAATTTATTTCAGCCATGTGTTGGGTTATTTCTCTCTGTCTATTCATCTTGGGTGTATTTGCTTCTTTACATTCTAGAACTTTCAGGTGTGCTGCTACATTGCTAGTACGAGGTCTCTCCAATTTCTTTAAGAAGGCACTTAGTGCTATAAACTTTGCCCTTAGCACTGCTTTCATTGTGTCCATAAGTTTGGGTATGTTGCGCCTTCATTTTCATCGAATTCTACAAAGCCTTTAATTGCTTTATTTCTTCCTTGACACAGTGGTTATTCAGTAGGGAGTTGTTCAGTTTCCATGAGTTTGTAGAATTTCGGCTATTTCTATTGTTGTTGAAGTCCAGCTTTAACCCATTGTGGTATCATAAGACACAGGGGGGTTATTTTAATTTTCTTGTATCTCTTGAGGCTTGCTTTGTGACCAAGTATATAGTCAATTTTGGAAAAGGTACCATGAGGTGCTGAGAATAAGATACATTCTTTTGTGTCTGGGTGAAATTTTCTGTAGATATCCGTTAGGTCCACTTGATGCAAAATGTCTGTTAGTTTCATTAATTCTCTATTTAGTTTCTGTCTCGATGACCTGTCCACTGGTGAGAGGAGGGTGTTGAAGTCTCCTGTTATTAATGTATGGGGTTCAATGCATGATTTATCTTTAAGTCTTTTAAGCCTTGCCAATGTTCCTTTTACAAGCGTAGGTGACCTTGCATTTGGGATATAGATATTCAGAATTAATTTGTCATCTTTGTGGGTATTTCCTTTGAGGAGTATGAAGTGTCTTTACCCATCTCTTTATTAATTTTGGTTGAAAGTCTGTTTTATTAGATATTAGAGTGGCTACCTTCAGCTTGTTTCTTGGATCTGTTTGCTTGGAAACTCTTTTCCCCGCCCTTTACTCTCAGGTAATGCTTTTCTTTTATGCTGAGGTGCGGTTCTTGTATGTAGCAGTATGATGAATCGTGTTTTGCATCCATTCTGTTAGCATGAGACTTTTTATTGGGGAATTGGGTTCAATGATTTTAAGAGATATTAAAGGCCAGTGATTGTTATTTTCTGTTACTTTGATGTTGGGGTGTGTGTGTGTTGTGTGTGTGTGTGTGTGTGTGTGTGTGTGTTTCCCTTCTTTTAGTTTTACTAGTGGTAATTAAGCTTGTGTTGGTTGTGTTAAGAGTTTTCCTTCTAGAGTACTTGAGAAAGTCAAATCCTTCTCTCCACTCAAGTGTGGAGACTGTTCTGTCCATGGGCTAGATCAGGGTAGGGGTTTAAATTTTACCGCCTGTATTGTCCTTGGCTAGGGCCTTAGTTTGAGCGGGACCCCATGACCCAAATCTGCCTATCATAATGTTCTACTTGGCACTCAGAGGAAGGACAGCAGGTTACCAAGAAGAGACTTGATACCCTATGAGCATATACAGAGGGAGGTAATACCTCTGAGGAACAGTCATAGGGGAGGGGAATAAGGGGAAAATGGGAGGGAGGGGAGAATGGGAGGATACAAGGGATGGGATAACCATAGAGATGTAACAAGAATAAATTAATAAAAAAAAAAGAGTTTTCCTTCTAGTACCTTTTGTAGGGCTGGATTTGCGGATAGATATTGTTTAAATTTGGCTTTGTTACAGAAAATTTTGTTTTCTCCCTCTGTGACAACTGAAAGTTTTGCTGAGTATAGTAGTCTGGGCTGGAATCTGTGGTCTCTTACAGATTATAAGACATCTGTCCAGGCCCTTCTGGCTTCTAGAGTTGAGAACTTGAGTGTAATTCTGATAGGTATGTTTTTTGTGTGTTACTTTGTCCTTTTTCCTTGTACTTTTAATGTTCTTTTCTTGTTCTGTACATTTAGTGTTTTATTATGTGTTGTGAGGATTTTCTTTTCTAGTCCAATCTCTTTGGTGTTCTGTGTGCTTCTTGTAGAAAGACATATCTTTCTTTAGATTAGGAAAATTTTCTATGATGTTAGTGGAAATATTTTCTGGACCTTTGAGCTGGGAATCTTCTCCTTCTTCTATTCTTTTATTCTTAGGTTATATATTTTCATAGTGTCCCAGATTCCTGAATTTTTTTTTGTCAGAAATGTTTTAGATTTGACCTTTTCCTTAATGATGTATTGATTTCTTCTATTGTATTGTCTACACCCAAGATTCTCTTTCACTTTCTGTGTTCTGTTGGTGATGCTTACATTTGTAGTTGCCTATTCTCTTACTTAGATTTTCCACCTCCAGGATTCTCTCAGTTTGCATTTTCTTTATTTCCATTTTCAGTTCTTGAACAGTTTTATTCATTTCCTTTACCTATACGATTGCATTTCCCTGTATTTCTTTAAGAGATTTATTCATCTCCTCTTTTAAGGCCTCTATCGTCGTCATAGTGATGGTCTTAAATTCATTTTGTTGTGCTTCAGCTATGTTAGGCTAGCCAGGGCTTGTTGTAGTAAGATAGCTTGGCCCTAGTGGTGCCATGTTGCTTTGGCTTTTGTTGATTGTGTTCTTATGCTGGTCTTTAGGCATCTGGGTTTTATGGTTATTATAGGTTTGGATGCTGATCTCTGACTTTATCATAGTCGGATAGATGGGGGTTTGGGGGGAGGAGATATTTTCCCCTTGGTTTCTGTTTCCTCTGTCTTCTGGCCTGAGTGGTCTGGGGTTATGGTGACTAGCAAGTCTTCAGGTCTAGTAGGGTGCCTCCCCTGGGGTTCTTGTGGCCCATGTGGCCTCTAGGATTTTGGGTGCTAACCTTTCCTCTGGGTCCCTAGTACCAGTTTGGCCTGAGGTCCCTGGTAACAGTGGGCCTGCAGGAAAGCAGGCATCATTCTGGGTTGGAAAATGGAGTGCATGGCTTGGAGTGCAGTTTAAGGCTGTTGGGTGTGTTTGAAGGGCAAAGGCTTGAAGGAAGGTATACACACACACACACATACACACACACCAATATATTTTCAGTAGAAGTCATACGTCTTAGAGTTTTATTGCTATTAAGAGACATCTTTCTCTCAAGGCAACACTTATAAAAGAAAACATTTAATTGGTGCTGGCTTACTGTTTCAGAGGTTTAGTCCCTTATCATTATGGCAAGGAGCATGGCTGCATACAGACAGACACAGTGCTGGAGAGGGAGCTGAGACTTCTACATTTTTATCTGAAGGCAGCCAGAAGGAGACCGTCTTTCACAGGGAACCAGGAAGAAGCTCTGAGCACAGGAAACCTCAAAGCCCACCCCCACAGTGATGTCCTTCCTCCAAGGCCACACCTACTCCAACAAAGTCACACCTCCAAACAGTGCCACTCCCTATGGCCAAACATTCAAACACATGAATCTATGGGGGCCAAACCTATCCAAACCACCGCACTGTATTTTTCTTATTTTTTATCTTTCCTTAGACTAGCTGTATCAGTCCCTAGTAGGCCATACAATCACAAGAGACTATCTCACTTTGGGCAATGAGTTGAATTGTTAACTAGGATCTAGGTAGGTGGGGGTTTTAGATGCTTTGTGTTCTCCAGATAGGTTTATCAGGATTTCAGGAGCATCTGCGTTTGCTGCAGCATTAGCCTTTATGGAATGCCTCCTGCCAAAGCTGATTTAAGATGCTAATCAAGAACTGGTGACAAATTCCTGTAATCCCACCACTAAGGAGGTTGAGGCAGGAATATCAAGAGTTCAAGGCCGCTATCTATAAGGCAAATTTTAGGTTAACTTGGGTTACAAAGTAAAATAATCTGTCTGGAAATAAAAATAGTAAATCTTAAATCCAGACTCACCATTTTATTTCCATAGTTACAGACATGAATATTTTCAGCCCCACACCTTTATCGATCACTATAAATATTTATTCCCCCCTTTTCTGTTGCCTTATTTTTATCTGTATGCAATTTTATATGATCAAATTTTTAATTAAAAATCTTGTTCCAGAAGTATTGTGTTTAGACCAATATGCTTTTCAATCTAGAAGCTTCTCAATATATATAATGTCTTTCCAATAGATATTATATATACATTTCTTATTTTGCAAATAAAGAAAAACAATGTTCTTTTCAAGGTTTACATTTATTTTTGACAGGCTTTGCTATGTAGGTGAGTTTAGCCTGGACCTCAATTCCCTACTGCTAGAATTTACAAATGTGTTCCATAATGCCAGGCTAGACCATACTTTGAAGAATTAATTTTGTGCCTCTTATAATTTTGGAACTGGGTACAGTGGATAATCAATCCTATTTAATGTCTTAACTAAGAGGAGACAGAGGTTTAGAGAAGCTACCTGACTTGCTAAAAAAAAAAAAAAAGAAAATGAGAGCTAGAGAGATGGCTCCGTGGTTAAGAGCACCACCTGCTCTTTCAGAGGTCCTGAGTTCAATTCCCTGAAACCACATGGTGGCTCACAGCCATCTATAATGTGATCTGATGCCCTCTTCTGCAGATAAAGCACTCATATACAATAAATAAAATAAATTTAAAAAAAAATGAAAGAACTGTAAGATTAGAAGAATCATTTTTTTCTGAGCCCTCAATGCTTTCTTTCATTTTGTACATGACACTAACACCCATCATGCAGCAAAAAGCTAACCAGCCATGGCGTTAACCTGTTCACCTTGATTGGTGTAGACTTAAAGTGAGACTTTTGGATTAAGACATTTGCTCCCTGAACACTTAACCATGTGGTGGGAAAAACACATGGAGATTTCTTTTCTGGGAGATTTTGGTTGTCGGAGACGCAAACAAAAAGAGCTGCCAGTCTATATACAACATATGTGAAGCATGCCAAGGCAAGTTTCTGATTGGCCACAGCCTACTGGGTCTCAGTGGGCCTCATTAATTTGATGCACTTTGCTTCTGTGACAATAGGATGCTGGCCCAGTCAATTACCTCCACCTGCATTTTTCAGCTTGTCATTGCTCCACACTCTTTATCTTTTAGGGATATTGAAATAACTGGGAAAGAAAAACATCACTGGATAGAGACAACTGCAGATTTCTTCTTTCATCCAGCAAGGTATGGACCTTTCTTCAAATATGCGCAGGTGAATGTATTCATTTAAAATATAAGGCTCATTTTTTTTCCATCCTATATGGGAACATCCAAATATTAAGACCAGGAAAGGGAGTGCTTTGAAGCAGTTTTAATTCTTTTTCTTTTTCCTCATGAGTTTTTATTCTGTTTCTGTTTTCATGTATAAATTTGAGCAGTGCTTCCTTCCACACTGACAGAACATTTCCTAGTTATTAAAAAAAAAAATGTAAGGACCCTTTACCCAAGCAAAAAATCGCTGGGTCTATTTTTGTAAAATACAGCTTTCACTGTGAAAAGATCAAGAATCCACTGTTGATTTAAATTTTCTGTTCACACACAATCTTTTAAAATCTCAGCTTCCTTTTCTCTCAGATTCACGATTTACCTCTTCCTGGTAATAGGAAAGTTTACTTCCTCCATGTTTTCATTCTGATTATTCTGATCCGTAAATTGTTGATACACCATTTTTTCCAACTCAAACTAAGCAGACACTCTCTTTTCATTGTGTAGCATCTTAATGAGTTAGTCCACACACAGACTTCCCCTCCTCGCCTTTTTATCCAGCCCTCAACCTCCCTGCTCACGGGTTTCTGCCTCTATCAGTGGCAAAAGGGGCTGATTTTCTACAGTCCTTTACCAGCGTCTGGTACTGATAGTCCTGTATAAGATGGCGTTGCTTAAGAAAATCTCATTTCTAATTGCCTACTGCTGGTATTAGAAATATTAATGTCTCCTTTAAAGCGGATTTATTCACATATTATAATCTATTTGATTAAAGCACAAAACTCATTGGCCCTTACATTTCATAAAATGCATTTCTAGTTAGTTTTCTGTGATGAAACACTCTGACCGAAAACAACTCGGGGAGCAAAGGGTTTGTTTGGCTCACACTTATAGGTTGGGGTCCATCATTTAGGGAAGTTGGGGCATGCCTGTACATGAAAGGTGAACAAGTAAGAGTGAGCCAGGAAGCAGCATCCCACGCTTCCTGTTCAGGTCATGATGGAGAGTGCCCGTTGCCTTGTTATGGTGTTAGGGTGTCTAGATAGAGGTTTGGGTTGTATTGTCCGGAAGTTGATGGATATTGAACATCTTTTCACAGGGTTGTTGGTGATTCTTATCTATATACTTTTCTAATATAATCTTAAAATTAATTTTAGGACAATATAAAAAATACTTGGCTTTATTATGGCAGTTTCATACATATTTGCCATTATACTTTGCTTAAAATTGTGAAGTCTCCAGGTCTCACTAGCTGGATACTTTTTTTCCTCAGTCCATTTTCTGTCTTTATGTCACATCTATTCCATTATCTTGTCTTCCCAATTAAGATATCTTTCTCCCTTACCATGATGCCCTTTGTGGTACACACACACACACACACACACACACACACACACACACACACACACA
>OU015743.1:484200-494358 GCA_907169655.1 Acomys percivali | reverse complement strand
TGTAAATGTAGGGTTTTGCATATGAGAGAAAAATATTTGTCTGGAGTCCGGCTTTTTTTTTTTTTTCTTAACACGATTTTGTTTCATCTATTTTCCACAAATGAAATTATTTCATTTTTTCATTGTGTAAATATGCCACAGTTTCTTTATCTTTTCTTCTCTGATGGTTACCTTTCTTGACTATTGTCAATAGTGTAGCAGTAAATAAAATATGCAAATACCTCTCCTATTTTGACTCAAAGCCCTTCAAGTGTACAACTCCAAAGTGATATAGATAAGTTGTTTGCTAGTTCTGTTTTCCACCCTGATCTTCACAGTGGCTGCACCAGCTCTCATTCCTACGAGCAGTGGATAAAGGCTCCCTTTTCCTTACACTTAGCATTTGTTTTCTTGAGAGCCATTCTGACTTCTTGAAGAAGTTTTACTTTATAGTTCCCTGATGGCCATGGATGTTGAACACTTTTCAAGTAGTTATTAGCCATATGGTTTTTTTAGAGAATTGCATATTCAACTAAGCCATTTATTTTATTGGTTGGATAATTTGTTATATAGTCCAGGATCTCAGTTTATGAGTTGTGTCATCAACAGTGTTTAGATTTACTGAAGGTAATCCCTCACAAGTGTGCCAAGAAGCCCATCTCTCAGCTGCTAGATTCTATCAAATTGACAATATTGGCCATCACAGACACTGCTCATTTTTTATGTGGGTTGTTCAAAATTATTGATTTATAATGGTTATTTATATATCCTCAACATACTTCCAGATCATTTATATTACTTGTAGGTTTTAATATAATTTTTGTTGTCTTTTCATCTTCTAATGGTATCTTTGATAATAAAATATTTCAACTTCTAAAAAACTTTCCTTCCTTCCTTTATCTTTCTTTCCCTTCCTTCCCTCTTTCCTTCCTTTTTCTTTCCTCCATAGTTTTTTTTTTTATGTGGCCTAGGGTGTCATGGACTTTTCTGTGTCCCTGCCTCTGCTTCCCAAGTGCTGCTGTTACAGGTATAAGCCACCATAACTGATATACCCACGACTTGTTAGTTGCTATAACAAAACGCCTGACAAACCCACTTGATGGAAGGGCAAAGACACAGTGGTAAGATTTTAAGGAGACTGGTCACATTGCAATCTTAGTCGGGGAGCAGAGAGAGAGGGATGGATGCCCAATTTTTACTTGATTTCTGTTTTCACACAGAAAGAGTGTGCCACCTACATGCAGAATTGGTCTTCTCTCTCCAGCTAAACCTTCCTAGAAATACTGCCATAAATATGCCCAGAGGTTTGTTTCCATGGTGATTCTATATTCTATCAAGTTGACAATTGAGATAAGTCATCACCCAGTTTATAGTACTGGGACATTTATTTTATCTTTGACTATTGTGATTTCCACATATACCTGTTGCAGAATATTTGATACCTGAGATTGCAAACTGTAAAATCCTGTCTTTTATTTGGCATGGTTGAGCCCTAACATACACCATTAATCCAAGAACTTTCTGTTTATTGTAAACAGGTGATCAAGGCATGGTTCAGCCAGCCTTACACACACACCTTTAATCCAAGAGCTATATATACACAGGATTTAATAAAGTTAACCCTAGGTCAAGAGGTGGAGCAAGAAAGCATATGACAGGGATTAAAGAGTAGGAGGGACTTTGAGTTGAAGTTCATTTAAGACAGTGTGTGGAAGTAGAAGGGTTTTTAGCATTTTAGATCTTTAGCTCTTCAGCTCTTCAGCTCCTTGGCTCTTGGCTTTTGGGATTTTGAGCTAACAAGCCTGTAGCCTTGGGTTTTGTTTTGTTTTGTTTTGTTTTGTTTTTTTGCCTTTTCTTCCTGGGATGTTAGCTGAGCTAGTGAGCCTTTTGGGCTTTTTCCATGGGGACATGAGCTAGTAGGAAGGTCAGTTAGGTGTTTTCTCTGTCTCTCTGAGTTAGCAGGTTTTCACCCTAGCATCATTCCTGATGCTGGTGAAAAAAAAAAAAGAAAGAAAGAAAGAACGATTGGGATTTTCTTTTAAAACCACATACACCAATATTGTGATGAGTGGCTGTCCTTTATATTTTTACATTATTGTACGAATAATGTAATTGTATTTGTTTTTTCCTCAGTAAATTATATTTGTTATATTTCTATTTTTATACCATCAAGAACTCATATAATTTTTAACATGGCAATATCACTATTTTGATCAGTACTTTTTTTAAAATTGCATATATAATGTCATTATATCCTTTTTTTAAATGAGATTTTTACCACCACATACTTTAGTAATATGTGTTATTTTTTTCTAAAAAATACTTCAAGTCACTCATTTTTCTTTTATCCTGGAGCCTCTGCAAAGACTTTGCCTCAGTTTTGAAGAACTTGTCCTTCCCTGCTTGGCATCCTCGTTAACTTGAGTTACGCTTTCGTGGCATTGCCTTCAATTCCCTGGAGACTTTCTTGCTACCCTGAGTTACAATTGGTGATCCAATACCCCATGACAAGCTGCTGCTCCCCTGCTTATCTCCCAGTTTGAAGGTATTCATTGTACTCTTATTTATGGTTACTTTTCCTTTCCTGTCTGAGCTATGTCTACCAACATGGGAATTTGGAGTTACAGACCTACGGCTTGTTGTTTGATGTATTTAAACCCAGGCCAGGGCCTGGTACTAGTAAAAAAGTCTACAAAAACAATTAAAGTAAGCATGTGAAGGAATTTCTAAGCTATTACTTCCTGCTCATCCCAATTATCAAAAGCAACTATTTGAAATACCTGCAGACTGGGTGTTTTAGTATTGTAGCTGTGAAAGATCCAGACCATCAACCATGTAGGCCTCTAGTCACTCCTTGGCCCGTGGAGATGCAGCTCACAATGCCAGCTATTGATTCCAACCATTAGACTGCCAGGCAAGCTAGCGATAATTGCTTTAGGAATTTGATCCATGAATATTTCCCGTTAATTTCCCAGAAGTAAAGCCAGCTGCTTCCCCCTTTTAACAAAAAAACTAAGAGAGCAGGTGGAAATTACCATATTTATAAATGATTGCTAGAAAAATATTTACTTGGATTGGGATAGTGAAGAATAAGAAGCCCAAATACAAAAGCATTCAAATCAGAAGATTTTAATTTGCAATATGAATAAATAAAGACCAAGGTAGAGAAAAGTATAAATGAAACATGTTACGGTTCTATTTTTTTAATCTTAGTATCTTTCCAGGGTTTGGTAAATGCTACAATATGTAACTCCCTCATGATTCAGACAAAGAAGCAAAGGACTGGCTTAGTAATTTCTTCATGCATATCAGATCTTTTAAATGATATCATTTAATTTTTTTCTTTTCTTTTTTCTTTTTTTTTTTTTAAGATGCCATTCTTTTCCTTTATGATTCACTTTACACCCTGGTCATTGCCCCATCCCTCCTCATGTCCCAGTCCCACCTTCCTTCCCTCTCCTCCACACCCTCTACCCTACTCCTCAGAAGAAGGGAGCTCCCCTCCCACCCCCTCCCGCCCCCCTCCCGCCCCCCAACCCCTCCCAGCCCCCCTCCCGCCCTGCTCCGCCCCCAGATACCAGCCCAGCCCCCCTCCCGCCCCCTCCCCCCCCCCTCCCGCCCCCTCCCACCCACCCCAGCTCAGGACCAAGCGTGTCCTCTTCCCCTGTGGTATGCCAAGGCAGTCCCACCAAGGGGGGTGTGAGAGAATACCTGGCAAGAGAGTCCATGTCAGAGAGATCCCCAACTTCCCTCACTAGAGAACTCACATGAAGCTTAAGCTGCCCATTGGCTATATCTGTGTAGGGGGCCTAGGTCCAGTCCATGCAAGGTCTCTGGTTTGGTGCCTCAGCCTCAGCAGGTCCCTCTGTGGCCAGGTTAGTCGACCCTGCTGCTCCTCCTGTTAAGCTCCTATCACTTTCCAGGTCCTTCCTCCCCACCCTCTACTTTTCCACAGGTTCGCTTTGCATGACCCAATGTTTGGCTGGGGGTCTCAGCATCCGCTCTGAGGCACTGCTGGGTGGAGCCTCTCAGAGAACAACTCCGCTAGGCTCCTATCTGCAAGCATAGCAGAGTATCATTAATAGTGTTAGGGGTTGGCTCTCTCCCAGGAGGTGGGCTTGGGTTGGACCAGGCATTGGTTGGTCATTCCCTCAATCTCTGCTCTATCTTTATCCCTGAACATCTTGTAGGCAAGTTTTTGTGGGTGGGTTGGTGTTCCCCTCCTTCCACTAAGAGACTTGTCTAGATAGAGGGTGTTCTCTTCAGTCCCATGGCCCCTGCTACTAGGAGTCTCAGCTAGAGTCCCTCTCATATCCCCCTAGTAGCCTCCCTTACTTAGGTCTCCAGCTTGTCACAGAGATGCCCCTGCACACAGTTTCTATTTTCTTTACATCTCTTTTGTCCTCCCTCCCTCATTTTCCCCAGGTCTGACTTCCACCATCATATTGCTATGTGTTTTCTCTCCTACCTGTTCCCTATCTTTAATCACTATCTCTGGCTATTCCATTTCCCCTTCTGAGTGAGATTTAAGCATCTTCCCTTAGATCATACTTGTTATTTATCTTCCTTGGGTCTATGCATTGCAGTATTTTTATCCTGTACTATATGGTTAAAATCCACTTATGAATGGGTACATACCGAGTGTGTTTTTCAGGATCTGGGTTACCTCACTCAGGATGATCTTTTCTACTTCCATCCATTTGCCTGCAAATTTCATGAGTAGTATTCCATTGTGTAAATGGACCACAGTTACTTCATCCATTCTTCAGTTGAGGGACATCTACGTTGTTTCCAAATTCTGGCTTTTACAAATAAAGCTGCTATGAACATAGTCGAGATTTGTCCTGGTTGTATGATAGAGCGTCTTCAGGGTAGATGCCCAGGAGTGGTATACCTGGGTCTTGAGGTAGAACTATTCCCAATTTTCTGAGAAAGTGCCAGATTGATTTCCAAAGTGGTTGTATAAGTTTGCACTCCCATCATCCATTTTCCTTTTCAAGCATGAGTTGCAAATAGTTTTTTCTTTGACTTGCATTTATATTTACACAATAAGTGCATTCTAAATCCTCACCCTTAAAATCCCCTCCCAATGTGCATTTAGTAATTTCCAGGCTTCTATGAGTATTCCAAATAGAATACACATATCTAAATATCCAAAGCTAACATCCACACATGAGAGAAAACATGAGACATTTGTTTTTCTGCATCCGGGTTACATCAAGCAGGATTATTGTTTTCTAGTTCCATCCATTTATATGTCTAACAGGGTTGTTTTTTTGTTTTTGTTTTTTTATAGCATCTCACTATATAGTTCAGGATGGTCTCAAATTTTAATCCTCCTGCCTCAGTGTCATGCATGTTAGAATTGCATTTGCTGTGGTTCTTATAACTTTTGGTCTATTATTTCCTCAGCTACTTTTGTCTTTGGGAACTCCAACCTCTTTGTCATTCATTGTTTTTATCCTACACTTAGGAAGAACAATGCTAGTGAATACAGAAATTCTAGGTTCATGAACACCTAGCCCCTCATGCGAGTTGACATGCACTTTTGTCATTTTCTGCATTTCATTATTTCTGAAAAAATAGATGGATTTATTTCTGCTTATGCAATATTTGATGTTTGCTTTTTCCCCTACAAGTGATTTAAAATATTTTGTTTCTAGTGCAAATTGATGTATCTTCCTTATTATTCCCCAGGTTCATTCAGGTTCCTAAATATTTAGGTTGTTGTTCATCAGGTTTAGAAAGATCCTACTATTTATTTAATTTTCTGCCCGCTTGTCTCTTTATAACAGATTTCATTTTTACCTAAGAGTTTCCCGTGAGTATTATTTTAGCTTCTTCTTTCTATGCTTTCGTTTGGAAGCTTTCCTTTGCTAATATTTTCTTTTGTGGTCCTTGGCTAAGAATTCTGTCATCTTGGTCATTTTTTTTTTTGATATGTTGTAACTGAACAAAATCTGTTTCCACCATGCCTGTGCCTTTAAGACTGTCCTGTACAACTCAAATTAAGAGCATATTAATTTCCATGCCAAAAATGAAGAGATCTTGCTCCTGATAGATTCTTCTCTATACTACAATCATTTCTAAAAACATGGACCCAGATTGCTATGACTGACGTTTGTATCCCAGCAGTCTACAACTCTGTGGTTGTATAGGAAACTCACATGACCACCACTGTCTGACAAAAACTGTAGAATCTGCAAGAACATCCTGTTCTCACAGCAACACACACCCACATCATGTGGTTATATTGATCTAAGCTTGTAGACGAGGTTTGACATAATATTGCTTTCACCATCTCTTGTTTTTCACTAGCAAGTTATTTTCCTAAAAGCCATATGCATACTTTACACATTGTCTCTCGTCCCATAACGGGAAGACACAGAGGAGCATCAACTCAGGGACTCTCTTGACTCCAAATGTTCTTTGTCTTCTCTGCAACTGGTTTCCCACCTCCTGCGTGTGTTATGTGGTTGGGCTTTCAAGGCAGTGGAAATTCTCAAATTTGGGACCTTGGAACTTAAATGTGTCTGTGGCTCAAAGTTTTGTCTTGTTTTTTGTTTTAATTTAGTTTGGCTTGCTGAGATGATGCTGAGAGTGGCTCTCTGTGACCTCTCCATCAGGGCAATATTAATAAAGATGCTCAAAATGTGCAAGAAACAGTATTTAAAATGTCTATGATATAAATAAATATTACAACAAAATGAGAAGCAGTTTTTAAACAAAACCTGTAGAAAAAAAAATCAATAATAGGACACTGGAACATTGAAGACAGAAACTGTTCTCATTTGACAAAAGCACTGCCTTGCAGAAAACAAAAAGGGAAACCCAAAGGGTTCTGGAGCCCACAAGGAGACCATCAAGGCTGGTGGATTTGGACCCAGAGGGGCCTGCACAAACTGATACCCCAACCAAAGACAATGCATACAGAGAACCTAGACTCTCTGTTCCAATATAGCCAACAGACAGCGCATTCTCCAAGGTGATGGGGGGAGTGGAGCTGGGACTGCCTCTGACATAAACTCTGATGCCTGCAATTTGATCACTTCCCCTTGAGGAAGGGGACACAGACTATCCAGATGAGACCTGATAGGCTGTGGTCAGAGGGTGGGGGAGAAGGATTCCCACCCCCAATCCTCCCCCACCCCCACACTCTCCCCCAACCAACCTGCCAAGTCAGAGGCCTACAGTAGGGGGGAATACAGTGGAAGAGGGAGGGAAGGAGGGTGAGAAATGGGAGGGGATAATAATTGGAATGTAAGATAAATAAATCATAATGTAAAAGGGGGGGATAAGCTGTAGTAGACCCAGCTACCAAATGCCAACTCAGATCTCCCTCAGGCTCCCTGGGATGCAGATGCAATTCTAATTGTTCCTGCAGCTAGGAAGCATTAACAGAGCCTATCTTTTGTGCTGTTTAGCAAAAGCCTTACATCAAGCAGTGGGTGGCATCTGGGAAGTACCTATTCTGTCACCAACTCCTAATATTTAGGTCAGCACCAGACAGAACAGCTGGTGAAAAGTACACTCTCCCTTTCCTACACAGCACTGAGCTACCCCAGTGGGCTGGGCTGGGCAGCAGGCCAACTTTCTCCTCGGGAAAAGACCATGTGGCAACTATTGAATATTATCTGTTCCCTTCCTCTCTTGTCCTGGCTTATAGAAACACCACATTAGGTAGTGTGGACACTACCACAGACAGAACACGGCATGACTTCGAGCGTCTCTCTTCCATCTTCAATAGAGAGGACCAAGTATGATCACCAGGGAAAACCTAGCTCTTCCCATGAGCTCTCGCTCCTAAAACAAAGAGATTCTTTGGAGGTAAGAACTGATCTTAAAGCACTGAAACCGATCTTTGTCAAGAGTATTAATTTTAATTGTATCCAACTAAAGTAGTTAATAAACTAGAATGTTACAAAAAAAATAGTAAAGCTGGCAGTTGATTTGGCTTTGTGCAATTAACTACAAATCCTAAATGCTCTAAACTTTTTAAATTAAAGCAGAAAGGAACACAGATTCCTGAATAAAGCTAGTTATCCCTGGTCATCAGGAAAATGCTGTGCATGCCTAAGGTATGCCTTCAGAACAGTTATCAGATACTGCACATTACAGAGGAAATAGATCTCAAACTAGCCCAACCATTGAAATTCACCGAATTCACTTCACCAAAGAAAACAATCCTCCAGTCAAGCTTTCTATATGTAGAATCACTGTATGTATTAACTTAAATGTCCAGCCATTAAATATATAAAACTTCCAAAGACACATGAATGTGGGATTCACATGCTGGGTCGGCAGAGGGACTAGAAGTTTGCAAAGGCTTCTCATACAGACTTCAGGCAACTGTTAAGAAAATGTCCAAAGAGTACACAATCAAGAGATCATGCCTAAAGAGCCAAAATGAATGCAATGTCTCACCAAATAAACATATTACTCTGAACACATACAAATTACTCTGAGAAACCATAAAAATAAAACTTCAAGAACTGAAAAGTAAAATTGCTAAACATACAAGAACTTCACTAGGGGACTAAGAGTTATTCAAGGAGTCAAATAAAATAATCAAAAAACTTGACGCTAAATTGGCTAATACTGTTCAATTGGAAAAACAGAAACAACAAAGCTAAATAAAAATTAACATGTCCTAGGGTATTGTGAGTTTTTTATTAAAAAAAGGGGGGGCTATGAGCCACCCACCAACATATACTTAATAGGAAAATTGAAAGCAAAGAGAAAAAATGCGCATTTGAATACAGTGACTAATGAATGCCTAAAGACACCCTACATGCCATGAAAGCAATCCATACACTCAAGATGCTCAAAATTCTCCATGCTGAAATAAATGCAAGCATTTGTTGTTATACCACAGGCAAAATATTACAGTCTAATGAAATATTAAGTAAAAATAGAAAAGGATGAGAAAAGTCCTTCGTATCATGATGTTTGAAAGGCATTCTTATAAAGCCATAAAAAATTAAATTAAATAAATAAATATTGTAGAAATCAGTACCTAGAAATCATTAAAAAAATTCATCAAGTAAAAGGTAACCTATACAAGGTTAAAGTCTGATTTCTCATGAGAACTTATGAATGACACATTCAGACAATTTAAAAAATCATGTCCCATCATGTCCAGCCACAAACAGTAGCTGCTGACAAAGATATGAAGAGACTGGAACCCAAACACCAGCAGAGGCAGCTGGGAACTTTGCCTCTTCTATGAAAAGTACCTTGATATTTTTCTCAAAAGTTAAACACTGAGCTTGTAATTCAGTGATTTCACTTCTAGTTAAATGCCTGAAAGGATTGAAAGTTCATCTATACAAAAACATTTGTATATAACATAAATATGCATGACAGAAATAAACTAAATACTCAAAAAAGTGAAATTCAGTGGTAAATAGAACATGGTAAATTCATAAACAGAAAATCACTTTACCATATAAAAGAACAAAGTACTGGTGTGTGACATAATATGAATGAACCCTAAGAAGATGCTAAGTGAAAAAAGCCAGACATAAATCCACATACTTTGATGTCATTAATAGGAAACACTAAGAGTGCTGCCAAGTACCAAGGAGGAGAATGACAGATTGATGACTAAATGTGAACTTTGTTATCAAGATGATGCAAATGGTCTGAAATTAGACAGTACCAATGTTCACACAACCTGATAGATGTATCAACAGACAACTGTGCACTCCTAAAAAGAGAGAGAGAGAGAGAGAGAGAGAGAGAGAGAGAGAGAGAGAGAGAGAGAGAATACAATAATGTCTGAATTTAGCTCATTGTTCAATGTATGAAAATTCATCATTATAATCTGCCATATAAACAAAATGAAAGAAAAATCAAAAAATGACCCCATTACATGCTGAAAAACCCTGTAAAAAAAAATCCAACACCCATTGATGTTAAAAATCTTGTAAAGATCCAATGGGCAACATCAAAGTAAACGGAGAGGAACGTAAAGCAATTCCACTGAAATCAGGATCAAGACAAGGCTGTCCACTCTCTCTTGAAGTTCTTGCTAGAGCAATAAGACAGCTGATGGAGATCAAGGGAGACAAATTAGAAAGGAAAAAGTCAAGATATTGCTCTTCACAGATGACATGACAATATATATAAGTGACCCCAAAAATTCTACAAGAGAGCTCCTACCGCCGAGAAATACCT
>OU015743.1:470139-484190 GCA_907169655.1 Acomys percivali | reverse complement strand
CGAGAAATACCTTCATGACCCCAAAAATTCTACAAGAGAGCTCCCACAGCTGAGAAATACCTTCAGCAAAGTCTTGGATACAAAATTAACACATACAAAAAGAGTAGCCCTCCTGTATACAAATGATAGAGGAACTAAAAAAAAAAAAATAGAGAACTGACATTCTTCACAAATCATATAAAATAACTTGGTGTAACTCTAACTAAGCAAGTGAAAGACCTGTGTGACAAGACCTTCACATCCTGGAAGAAAGATGTTGGTGAAAATGTCAGAAGTAACCATAGAGATGTAACAAGAATAAATTAATTAAAAATAAATAAATAAATAAATAAATAAATAAATTAGCCACAGTAGAAGGGTCAGATCCCTGAGCGATCACCAAATAGCTATATTCTTCTTTGTATTCAGTAGCATAACCTTGACTTTTTAGTTACTCTAATACAGTATTTCTACTTTAACAATAAAAAAGATGTCACAATAAAAAAAAAATGTCAGAAGATGAAAAGATCCCCCATGTACATGATTTGGTAGAATTAACATAGTAAAAATGACCATCTTTCCAAAGGCAATCTACAGATTCAACACAATTTCCACCAAAATTCCAACAGAATTCTTTACAACCCTTGAAAGAACAATACTCAACTTCATATGAAAAAGGCAAAATAAAACAATAGACAAAATCAAGATAGCTGTACAATAAAAGAACTTCTGCAAGCATCACCATTCCTGATTTCAAGTTGTGCTACAGAGCAATAGTAATAAAACCTCAAGGCATTATCATAAAAAACAAATATAACCAATATATATATAACCAATATAACCAAATCAAAGATACAGAAATAAACCTACACACCTATAGACACTTGATTTTTGACAAAGAAGACAAAAGCATACACTGGAAAAAAGATAGCATATTCAATAATATTGCAAGTGTGACTAGATATCTGCATGTAGAAGAATACAAATAGATCCATATTATCACCCTGCACAAAGCTCAAGTTCAAGTGCACAAAAGGCCTCAACATAAAACCAAATACACTAAGTCTAATAGAAGAGAAAGTGAGGAACAGCCTTAAATGTATTGTCACAATTTCATTAACAAAACACCAACAGCTCAGGGTCTAAGATCAATAATTAATAAATGGGACCTCATGAAACTGAAAAGCTTCTGTAAGATAAAGTACACATCAATAGGACAATACTGCAGCCTAAATACAGATCTTCCCCAACTCTACATCCAACATAGGACTAATATCCAAAATATATAAAGAAATCAGGAAATTAGACACAACAAACCAAATAACCCAATTAAAAATGGGGTATAGGAAATCCAAGATGGTGGCATAGATCATGGACTGTGTCTAATTGGCAGGACTGGGCTGAGGGACTAGTTGGGAGTTACAGAGCACCACAGCTGGAGTAACCTGAATAAGAAGAGTCCACACTGTGTGAAGCCCAGTTGGGTCTCGCTGGGCACCATCCAGCTGGTCCACAGAAGAGTTCCTAGATCCTTGTGGGTGTGTGCCCAGACCCCAGAGTCTGGATGCCTGCCTGCGAGCAGCATCTGCACTTTATGTCTTGGCTCTGTGTCGCAGATTGAACTGTGAGCTGCAGGGCACCAGAGTCTGAGGCTGCTAGCCTGGGTGAGGTGCGAGGGTGTGGAGCACAGAGGAATCTGACTTCACATCATCCAACCAATCCACAGAAGGCTCCCAGGCCCGAGTGGATGCAGGCGTGGTCTCCAAAGCCAGTCACATGCCAGCCAGAGCACTGCACCAGCACTCTGTCTCAGACTGAACTGTGGGCTGCAAGACACCAACGTCTGGGTCTGCTATAACCCAGGTGAAAACCCAAGGTGTGGAGCATGGGTAGATGTGATCTCATGTCACTAGGCCAATCCACAGAGAGTTGCCAGGTCCAAGCAAGCCAGGTGCAGGAGTGGACCCCAAACCTTAGCCACATGCCTTCAGGCACACAGGACTCTCACTCTCTGTCTCTGACCAAGATGTGGGCCACAAGGTGCTAGTCTGGGCCTTCTAGCCCAGAGGAGACACCGTAGTATGAAATACAGGGGGATCTGACTGCAGCTAATCCCGCTAATCCAATAAAAGTACTTGGATCTGAACCTAGGTCACCTGCCCCATCCAAAGAAGGATTCTCTAATCCCCGCAGTAAGGGATCTCAGCCTATAGCCACTCATCTATGAGCTGCTGTCAATGGCCAGTGAAAGACACCGGAAACTACTATCCAATGCCAGAGACAGCAAGATGGCTAAAGACCAGTGTGAAAACAACAAAAGCCAAAATAATATGGCATATCCAGAACCCAATTATCCCAAAGCAATCACCCCTAGAAACTCAAACACAACTGAAGCACAAGAAAAATGACCTCAAACCCTTCATAATGAATATTATAATAGAGGAAATGAATAAAATACATAAAGGAAGATGCAACCAAAGAGTTTCAGATCCTTAGAGAGGCCATTACAGAGGCCTATAGAGAGGAAATAAAATCACTGGAAGAAATTCAGGAAAATACAAATGATCATGTGAAGGAAATCAATAAAAGGGTTCAAGATCTAAAGGTGAAAATGGAAACAATAATAAAAGCACAAATTTAGGAAAGCCTGGGAAGAGAAAACTTAGAGAAGAAAACAGGAACTGCAGAGGTAAGCTTTGACAACAGAATATAAGAGATGGAGAAAAGAATATCAGGTGTAGAAAATACAATGGAATAATTTGCTGCAACATCAAAGAAAATGTTAAATCTAAAAAATTCCTGACACAAAATATCTAAGAAGTCAAGGACACCAAGAAAAGACAAAACCTAAGAATAATAGGAATTGAGAAAAGAGAAGATTCCAGGCTCCAAAGCCAAGAAACATTTTCAACAAAAACATAGAATAAAAATTCCCCCAATAGAATGCAAACTACTACAGCCACTTTGGAAATCTATCTGGCACTATCTCAGAAAAACTGAGAACAAGGCTTCCTCAAGACCCAGCTGTTCTACTCCTTGGAATATACCCAGAAGATGCTCCAGCATACAACAGGGACAAATGCTCAACCATGTTCATAGCAGCCTTATTCATAATAGCCAGAGCATGGAAACAGCCTAAGTGTCCCTCAGTAGAAGAAGAATAAAGAAACTGTGGCACATTTACACTATGGAATACTACCTCAGCTTTTAAAAACAAGGAATTCCCAAAACTTGTGGACAAATGGATTGAACTAGAAATGATCATACTGAGTGAGCTAACCCAGAAGCAGATGGTATATATCCACTTATATCTGGACACTAGCCTAAGAGGTATGTCCCATGAAAGTCTTCATGTACCAGGAAAGTGGACAGAGGGGAAGACTTCCTATTGGGACTCTAGGTGAGAGAAGCAAGAGAGAATGGGGAAAGAGAAGGATCCAGAGGGTCCTAAAAACCTACAAGAACAACATTATGATGGGTGGATCTGGGCCCAGAGGTCCTACTTAAACTATGGCACCAGCCAAGGACAATACGTAAACTTTGAACCCCTACCCAGATCTAGCCAATGGACAAGACATTCTTCACAGTTGAGTGGAGAGTGGGGTCTGACTTTCACACGAACTCTGGTGCCTCATATTTGACCACGTCCCCTGGATGGGGAGGCCTGGTGGCACTCAGAGGAAGGATAGCAGGCTACCAAGAAGAGACTTGATACCCTATGAGCATATATAAGGGGAGGAGGTCCCCCTCAGTCACAGTCATAGGGGAGGGGAGTAAGGGGAAAATCAGAGGGAAGGAAGAATGGGAGGATACAAGGGATGGGATAACAATTGAGATGTAATATAAATAAATTAATAAGATATAATTTTAAAAATTCTCCCAATATGAAGAGATGCATACAGAACACCAAATACATTAGACCAGAAAAGGAAATCCTCCCACCACATAATAATCAAAACACAAAATGTACAGAACAAAGAAAAATATTAAAAGCAGCAAAGGAAAAAGGCCAAGTAACATAAAATGGCAAACCTATCAGAATCATACCCAACTTCTCAGCAGACACCATAAAAACCAGAAGGGCCTAGGCAGAGAGTTTACAAACCCTAAAAGACCACAGATGCCAGCCCAAAATACTATACCCAGCAAAACTTTCAATAGCCATAGAAGGAAAAAACAAGATATTCCATGACAAAAGCAAATTTAAACAGTACCTATTCACAAATCCAGCCTTACAGAAAATAGTAGAAGAAAAACTCCAATGCAAGAAGCTAACTAGACCCAGGAAAACACAAGAAATAAATAACTACACTTTAGCAAAACAAAAACCACACAAACACACAAACACACTGTCACAACCAACATCAAAATCAAAGGACTTAACAGTCACTGGTCACTAATCTCTTTCAACATCGATGGTCTCAACTCTCCAATAAAGAGAGACACATTAACAAAATGGATGCATAAACAAGACCCAACGTTCTGCTGCATTCAAGAAACACATCTCAGTCACAAAGATAGACACTACCTCAGGGTGAAAAAAAAGGTCTTCCAAGCAAACGGTCACAAGAAATAAGCAGGAGTACCCTTTCTAATATCTGATAAAATAAACTTTCAATCAAAATTAATCAACAGAGATGAGGAAAGACATATATACTCAGCAAAGGAAAACACGACCAAGATGACATCATAATTCTGAACATCTATGCCTCAAATACAAGGGCACCCACATTTGGGGAAACAACATTAATAAAGCTTAAACCACACATCAATCCCCACACATGAATAGTTGGAGACTTCAACACCCCCATTCACTTAAAGAAACAGAAGCAAGTGAGAATAGCAATGTAGAAGCATCCAGTGGGTCCTAGAAACCTACAAGAAGAACATTAAGATAGGCAGATTTGGGCCAAGGGGTCCCACTCAAACTAAGGCACTAGCCAAGGACAATACAGGTGGTAAAATTTAAACCCCTACCCTGATCTAGCCAATGGACAGGACAGTCTTCACACTTGAGTGGAGAGTGGGATATGACTTTCTCATGTACTCTGGTGCCTCACATTTGACTATGTCCCCTGGAGGGGGAGACCTAGTGGCACTCAGAGGAAGGACAGCAGGTCACTGAGAAGAGACTTGATACCCTATGAGCATATACAGGGGGAGGTAATCCCTCTCAGGAACAGTCATAGGAGAGGGGAATAAGGGGAAAATGGGAGGGAGGGGAGAATGGGAGGATACAAGGGATGGGATAACCATAGAGATGTAACAAGAATAAATTAATAAAATAAAATTTAAAAAAATGAACATAGTCATCAGGGAAATGCAAATCAAAATGACCCTTAGATTCCCTCTTATACCCATCAGAAGAGCTAAGATCAAAATCTCAAAGGACTGAACATGTTGGCAAGGATGTGGAACTAAAGGAACACTCCTCCATTACTGGTGGGATTGAAAACTTACACAATCATTTTGGAAATCAATTTGGTGGCTTCTCAGGAAATTGAGAGTAGTTCTACATCAAGACCCAGCTATACCACTCCTGGGTATATACCGAAAAGATACTCTATCATACCACAAGGACATAATAGCCGGAAACTAGGAACAACTTAGATGTCTCTCAGCTGAAGAATGGATAGAAAAAATGTGGTACATTTACATAATGAAATACTACTCAGCTATTAAAAACAAGGAAACCATGAAATTTGCAGGCAAATGGATGGAACTAGAAAATATCATCCTGAGTAAAGAAACCCAGGACAAGAAAAACATGCATGTTATGTACTCACTTATAAATGGATATTAGCCATAAAGTACAGGATAACCATGCAACAATCCACAGACCCAAAGAAGCTTAATAACAGTGAGGGCCCAAGGGAGGGTGCTTGAATATCACTCAGAAAGAAAAAAAGCAGACATTGGAGGTGAGTGGTAAGGGTAGTAGTGAGAGGAACAGGAGGGATCGAGTGAGTGGAGAACTGGGGGTGAGAACTGAAATCGGGGGGCAGCTCTGGGATGAGCCGAAAACCTAGGACAAGGGGAGCTCCCGGCAATCTATGAGGATTCCTGCCAACAGGGGATATGGAAGCTGAAATGGCTATCTCCAGTAACCAGGGAAGACGTCCAATGAAGGAATGGGTACACCAACCATCCATAAAACCTTTGACTGAAAATTTGTCTTACATACAAGCTGTGCAGGGATAAAGATGGAACAGAAGTTATGGGAATTCCCAAACAATGACTGGCCCAACCTGAGACCCATCCTATGAGAGAGAACCAACCCCTGACACGTTTAACCATACTCTGCTAGACTTGCAGCATCAGGAGCCTAGCATAACTGTCCTCTGAGAGGCTTCAGCCAGAAACTGATGGAAACAGATGCACAGACCCACAGCCAAACACTAGGCAGAGCTCAGGGAATCTTGTGGAAGAGTGAGAGGAAGGATTGAAGGATCCAGAGAGATCAGGGATAGCAAAAGAAAATATATAGTCAACAAACCTGGGCCCAGGAGAGATTACAGAGATTGGACCAACCAGAGAGCATGCATGGGATGGACCGAGGTCCCCTACACACATGTAAGCTGTGGGCCCCTAACAACTGGAGCAGGGCATGTCTTTGACTCTGTTACCTGCCTTTGGATCCCTTTCCCCTAACTGGGTGGTTGTGTCTAGCCTCAGTGGGAAATGTGCTTTGTCCTACTGCAACTTCATATGCCAAGGAGGGTTGGCATACACGCTAGGCCTCCCCTTCTCTGAGGAGAAAGGGAATGAGGAGTGTGGGTAGGGGAAGTGAGACAGAGGGAGGGGAAGCTGTCATCTAGATGCGAAGTAAGTAAATAAAAAACAGACTCTGGTGCCTCACATTTGACTATGTCCCCTGGAGGGGGAGACCTAATGGCACTCAGAGGAAGGACAGCAGGTCACCAAGAAGAGACTTGATACCTTATGAGCATATACAGGGGGAGGTAATCCCTCTCAGGAACAGTCATAGGGGAGAGGAATAAGGGCAAAATGGGAGGGAGGGAAGAATGGGAGGATACAAGGGATGGGATAACCATTGAGATGTAACAAGAATAAATTAATAATAAAAAAATAAAATAAAATGTAAACCAAAAAATAAATAAATAAATAAAATTAAAAAATAAACAGCACCGTGAAGGATAATTCTGGAACTGATTATAAAAGACCATATTTGCAGAAGTCATATTTTATTAACTAATTTTAAAAATACTTCTTCCATAAAATATGTATATAATTGTGTTGTTGAGCTTATAACATAGAGAAATTCCATTTTTTTCTAGAAATAGCAGCACAAAGAAAATGAAAAAGAAGAAACTCTGTTGGGATTTGAAAAGATATCAGATGGTAACTTCAAGCCATAAGAAGAAACAAAGACTCAGAAATGGTCAATAAAAGGCTAATATAATATGCTCTAAGAATATACGCTTATGTTCCTTTCTTTACTTAGCTTCTTTAATTTAGTTTTGGTTTTCCTTAGGCAATATAAACAACAATAAAAAGTTATTTTAATACACTGTTCCAACTTTCACTACCGAATAGGCCTCCAAGCACCTGCTACACCTGGGAGATGTTGACATTTCTATGTGGTCACCAACTATACTCACAGAGGAGAGCTGCCCTTGTGTTCTGTTGCCGTGATAGACACCATAACCAAAAGTAATTTGGAGGGAGAGGGTTTATTTGGCTTACAGATTATATTTGATCATTGAAGCACACCAAGGCAGGAACCTAGACGCAGAGATCACGAAGGGACACTGCTTACTGGCTTGCTTCCTGTGGCCTGCTCAGCCAGGTTTCATATACAGCCTAAGATGACTTGCCCAGGGTTTTCACTCCTCACTGTAGATCAACAGTCAAGAAATGTGCCCCAGACACAATAACAGGACAATCTGGTGGAAGCAGCTTATCAAGTGGGATTCCCTCTTCCCAGGAGTGTTTCTATCGGTATCAAGTTGACACACACACACAAAAAAAAAACTACTCAGCACAAGAGGATGACATTATAGTATATCTTGAACCATTTTATTTACCTAGTTTCTATTAGCAATATTCATACAAAATACATGTGACAGAAGGATAACCAGTAAGCATTAAGGCAAAACACAACCAACTTCTAATCTTGTCACTTGGGAGGCACAAGCAGGAAGAAGGTTCAGTTCAAGGCCTACTTTAATACACAGTGAGACAGATATCAGCCTGAGCTACACATATGTATGTATGCATGTTTTCTATATGTACATATATGTATGCATATATGTAATATAAATTATTCATGCATATAAGATAAACTGTTACTTAATACTTCAAAAATTTGAACTATTTGTCAATAATGTAAGTGGACTTCTTAAAATGAATTGCTGCATTCATTTTTTTTCTCACTTTGTTCAACAAATAGGAAGGTGCAGGCATATGACCTGAGAAAACATGTCCTTATATGGTTTTTCCCTGACCTTACGAATCTTGCCACCAGTGTGGAAATGAGACTCAGCAGCTTCATGAAGGCAGGTGTGTCCTTGGTGGAGGAAGAACAAAAGAGAAATAAAACACAAAGGGCACCTGGCATAAGGTCCATGTGGTCAGAGCAGGGTTTGCCAAGGGCAGAAACAAAGCACAAGCTTACCCGAAGAATGAAGATAATGTAGTTGAGTGTGAGGAAGGTCAGATAAAAAGGCATCCTGTTCAAAGGTCTAGAAGTCTAAGAATATTCTGCATCCAAGGAACTGAAAAAACACCTACGGTGGCTACTCACGGACACCTGTGAACTGTTTTTCCCTACTCCCTCCATTTTCTATTTTCAAGGAAGCATTACAGGGGATAAAGAGTCCTGAGTGTGAAACCGTACAAATAGATATTCTGCTTCTTTCTTCTGCAGTCTAACTTTAGACAAATGGCTCCACTCCTTACGCTCTAGCCTCATTGCTGACAAAATAGGAATAATTGCAGCATATAAAATGAATAGTTCTCAATAAAATCCACGTACATGACTGCATAGGAAAAATTGGCTGGTGCAGAAAGGTTCAATAGATGACAATTTCTCTATTATAACAAATATGCATATAAACTAATTTACCACAGATATTTTGTAAAAGTTTGAGATTTTTCTTTGTGCTGCAGTTTGTTATTTAATTTACTACTGTAGATTCAGCAACGGTTTATTTAGATTTGGAATAAGAAGAGATCTTAAGGAGTCACCCATTTTCCTCACAGTGGGGGCATGTGAGCAGGACAAAATTTTACCATTTAAGATGTGCTACTCACTAAAGGACATTTCCAACCCAGACTGACATCCAGGACATATCAGTAACATCTATCTTAGCTAGTGTTTCTACTGCTGTGATAAAACACCATGACCATTAACAACTTTGGAAGAAAAGTTTCCTTTTGGCTTAATCTGCCACGCCACACCCAATCACTGAGGAAAGGAAAGGCAATCTGGAGGCAGGAATTGATCCACAGGCCATGGAGGATCACTGGTTACTGGCTTGCTCCCAGTGGCTGGGCTTTCCTACCTCAATTACCAACCAAGAAAATACACCACACGCTTACTTACAGGACAATCTAGTGAAGGAATTTATTTGACTGAGGCTTCCTTTGTCTAAAGGACTCCAGTTGATGTTGGGTTGACATAAAACGAACCGGCACTTATCTCAAATCACTGTGATAAAAACTGGAATCAGCTTTCCAAACATCATATCCTTGGACTCACTCTCTCTCTCTCTCTCTCTCTCTCTCCCTCTCTCTCTCTATCCCCCCTCCCTTACAAAGACACACACACACACACACACACACACACACACACACACACACACCTTTATTACCTATGAAATTTCTGAGGCTAAAAGGATGAAGTAGTTTGTCCAAGGTCAAAAATTAGTAAGTGTTAGGAACATAACTCGATTTTATGCCTCTTGCTTTTGAGTCCAATCCTCCTCTGATTCAGAAAATCAACACTGTAATATTCTGTTCTTTTTTAAAGTTTACTTAACTGTGTGCACACGTGTTCCTCCATACATGTAGATTCTACATTTGTACATTCAACTGACCTCAGATGAAAAACATTCTAAAAATAAAACTTAGGTCTGGACTAAACATTTATTGAAATTTTTCATTATTCTCTAAACAATAACATATAATAACTCTTTATGTTAAATATTACAAATAATTGAAAGATTATTTAAAACATATAGGAGGGGACTGAATAGTTGGTTCCATCAGTAAGAGCTCTTGATGTGAAAACATGGGCACCTGACTTTAGATCACCAGAGCCCTCATAAGAAGCCAGGCTGCTCAACCCACCAGCCAGACCAAACAAAAGCTTCTGAAACAGAAAGAAATTTTGTCTTAAGGGCAAGACACCCTAACCCTCCTCATCTATATACTCACTTAGTGTTGTTTTTATGACATTGTTCAAATGTTTCTGTTTGTATGAAAATGCCTTTTAATTATCAGGACTTGAGAACCTTTGAAACAAATCTCCGGGAGGTACCAAAGGAAGACTGTCTCTCATTTAACAAATGCAGGAGTGCCTTTCTAAGTTAGGGGAAAGGGGAAAGAAAATGGCCATTTGTTACTTCATAAAATGAAGTTAACTAACAATGGTCATTTGCCTTTCATTGCCTGATACAACAAAAGAGTTTCAGGAAGAAGAAAAAAGTGACAACTCTAGATCATTCTTTTATGAAAAGCTATTGAAAAAAAAGTCCTCTCTGCCCCATCTAGGTTCATTTGCTGTTGGATAGAGGCTCAAGCCTGTGATACATCATGGCCCATGTGCTACTAAGTTACAACAAATGTCACTGCCGAAAAGCTTCACAAAGCTCTACTTTCTTAAGATAATGACCCTTTAGACCTCCCTCCATGTGCCATGAGGCATAGTTTTGGAGATATGTATTTTGAAGTTCCTCATGAATTATGTATAGTCTGTTTTAGGATATGTACTTGTAAGTGTGTACCCTGGCTTCAAAACATACAGTCAGTGTCAACATCTCTTTCATAAACACTTCCAAACTCCAGTGAGTGCCAGAGTATGGGCATGTGCATGGACTCACTCCTAATCAGAGAACCCAGGACAACTGTCTTTCTCTGAATCCCAACTCTCAGGAGACTTACGTATTTATTAGTCTATGAATTTAAAAATCTGTGGATATTTCAAGAAGACCAAAGGTCGCTGATACCTCCATGAGCCTAAAAAATGACATCAAACTACTTTCCATATTCCTTGAAAACTTCTAAGGAAGGGAGGGCTTGAGGAAGAGTGTTAGATACAGACAGCCCACCACAATTTGAGTGATAGGACACAGAAAAAAGCTACTAAGAGCCACATTTTAAAAGTTCTGCCTGTAGTCTAGGAGGGACCCAATATTACATCAAGGCTTCCAATGACAGATTTCTGAGAAATGGGTGATAAACATGACTCTTTACAAGGCTTAGCTATCTACTGCTTCATGAAAATACCTTTAAGAGAGAGAAATTATGGACTACAAGATTCTAAGACATTGTGGCATCAAGGTAATCAGAGTTTGTTCATAATATAGATGAAGATAAAATTCTTCCTGGGGCTACTGTAAACTTTGAAATCAAGATGTCTGGTCTCTGCTGAATTTTATTTCCCCTGATCACTCAATCTCATACACGTTGAAAACGTAGGGAGACAAAAACAAAAAACAAAAAAAACAAAAAAACAAAAAAACAAAAAACAAAAAACAAACAAACAACAAAAAAAAAACAGGGTCAGTATACATATACACATGCATACCTATGTTTACCTTAGCACTTTCCACAATAGAAAAGTTAGCCTAGAGAACCATCAGCTGATAAAGAAATGTGATATATTAGTCAGCCATAAAAAGAATGATATCTATTTTCAGAAAAATAGAAATGGAGATCATGTTATAAAATAATTCAGACTCAGGAAAAAAAATCTTCTTTCTTGTTTCTCTCATATGTGGAATCTAGACGAGAGGATAGGCATGACTGTGTTTATATGTTTGGAAATTAATTGTAACATATATAAATTAGTATACAGACCAACAATTAGAGAAAAGTATGCTATGGGTTTGAAAGAGAGAAAGTAGGAGTAACATGAGAGGGTTTGGAAGGAGGAAAAATAGGAATGGTATATTATAATCTCAAAAAAAATTTTTTTTAATTTAAAGGGGGAAAGTAATTATGACTGTGGAAGAGGGAAAGGAGGAGATGATAAGAAAGAGTAATAAACAGCAGAAATAAAGATGGTCAAAGTACATTGTATGAGGTCTGGAAGAGTATTCATAAAAGCCCTTCTTTGTATAATCAGAGTAAATTTAATATTTGGGGGAAGTAGAGGATGGGATAAATTGCTATCACAATTATACTGTTTTCCTTGTAAATACCATTCTTATTTAATATTCCCAGATCTAAATAACTAATGAGAGAGCAGTGTATCTCATTTCCATTAGCACAATTAACAGAAAGTGGAATATTCAAAATGTATGCATCCTTTTTACATTTATATTTTATGGTCTTGTAAAGTCGCTTTTATGCTTTTTTTTTTAAGGAAGTTAAATATCAAATAAATTAAATCTAAGGAAAGAACAAGAGACTGTGAAGTACAAAATATCTGGCTTCAGTGGTACACACAGTATGGAAACTATCTTTTAAAGATGTTAATCAAAAATAATAATGATCAGGCCTATCAGTTTTGAATATGCATACTCAGTTTGCATTTGCTTTACTCACAAGGAATCACGAGCATCAGTAGCAAATAGAAACCCCAACCTTACTTGCACTTCTGAATGAAAAAACAGTATCAACTTAACATATCTTCCATAGTTAAGTCTTCTAAAATTAATTATATACACAAATCTTCCTATACTTCATTTTCAGTAGAAATTTGTTTAAAATCATCTCATTTTATTAGAAAAAACGTTCTACGATAATTTAAATTTAAATGTAGAATGAGACCCCATCTCAAAAAGTAAGAGACATTTGCTTTATTTAAGTTAATTCTAAGTTCCGTTGATTTAAGCCTCTGAATCTCAATTTTGACTTAACTTTTTGTTGTCTTTTAGATATATTTGGTAGCTGGAGCAATGGCTCAGCAGTTAAAAACCCTGGCTGTTCTTGCAGAGGACCTGAGTTTGAGTCCCAGAATCCACATGGTGGCTCACAGCCACGTATAACTCCAGTTCTAGGTGACTGGCTCGCTTCTTCTGGCTTTCATTGGAGCCAGGAAAACACATGGTACACAAACACACAGACGTGCAGGCAAAACACAGATATGTATAAAACAAAAATAATTTTAAGTTAAATGTATTTCAAAAATTATGTCACTCAAAGAAATGAAAGTAATCACATGACTTTTCAAACATAAAAGGCCTGATTTGTCCCATGCACTGCATGGATTCATGTATCCCACATATACTGAAATTGATATCAATATAGTATAAACCAGTTGAGCCTCTGGTTGGCTAAATGTCTTTGCTGTCTACTTTACTGGCTTCTTCATCAATAATCAGATGTCTCCTAGAAGCAAACAGGAATGGCCCAATATGCAATGTAATCTATTCTATAAGGATAAGTAAATTTAGGAAATGTTTCAGACTCTGAGCACTTAAGACCTCTGAGGTAGCAATGAGTAGATCTCACTCAGGGAAAACAAACAGAAAAAGAACTTTCTCTACCAGCTGTGCCAAGGAGAAATAAATGTGACTCAAATGCACAGCACTGATCCCATGCGAAGCTGGTGAGAAAGGATGGGCAAAAATATTATTCTGGAGATAGAAACACTATTGTAGTTAAAATTAACCACCTGGCAATGGGATATGAACAACACTGTTCAAAATGGGTCTGAGTGTCCTCACCCATAAAATTGAAAGGACTCATGATAAACAGACATATGCTCTAAAATATCTTGCACTCTTAAAAATAGTTGGTTTTCCCTAAAATACACACCATAAGTTCTCATTTTGTGTGTGTGTGTGTGTGTGTGTGTGTGTGTGTGTGTGTGAAGTGTACTTTAAGGCAAACTTTTAAAAGTTAAAAATGTACCATGTATAATAAAGGATAAAAAAAAA
>OU015743.1:415916-470129 GCA_907169655.1 Acomys percivali | reverse complement strand
GGAAATAAACATAGCTCGGTGGTTGTAACTCTTGTTAAACTTGCTTAACTTAAACTCTCAAGATTTTTCTTTCTTCATTTCTTAACAATAAGTCATGATGAAAGAGGAAGACTATCAAACTCAACCCATGGTCAAGAATGAAAAAAATGTAAAATTTTATAGAAATAACAAAGAAACATGGTTCACTCTGCCTCAGGAGACACAAAAAAGAGGCCTAGGCACTGTCTTCCTAAAAGTCATGTTTCCTGAAATATAAACAGTAAATGCTGCTGCAAAAACTTTTGTGAAGGGTGTCTCTTTCTCTCACTGCAAGTATGATATCAAGCAGAAAAACAGAGATATTGTCACCAGTGGTGAGATTGCTTTTGCTTTAGTGTGAGGTCTTCATTGCACATTTTAATATCTGCTTTGTCCACTTTAATGTGAATCGGACCCATTAATAATGTTGGAGGGGTTAATATGGCAGTAATTTTTGTGCTGAGTGATATACAAAAGAATGGGAAAAATCACATAGAAACGATGTAAGGTACAATACTTGATGACTTTAGCAATTTCTCCTCCACTATTTGAATTTTAAAGAAGCTTGCTGGGCACAATCTGCCATATACTAGTCTACAGCAAAGCAAAAATACTCAAATTGCACTCTGTACTTCTGCAGAGTTCTAGTAATTCAGATTCTAGTAGAGGCAATTAGACTTCTTCAAAGATAAGGAATTTACCTCTTTGTGAAATTTTTCCCTCTTTAAAATTTTTTATTTTTTATAATTTACTCACATTACATCCCAGTTGTTGTCCCCTCACTCCTATCTTCCCGTTCCACCCTCACTGTTGCCCCCATTTCCCTCCCCTAGTCCCCACACAGGGGGAACCCTCCTCCCGACCATCTCCCCCAGCCTATCAGGTCTCCTTAGGACTGCCTACCCTCTCTTCTTCTGTGGCCAGGCAAGGCCTCCTCACCAAGGGAAAGTGATCAGACAGTGGCAGAACTCCATGGCAGAGGTAACCCCTCCTCCCCTCATTAGGGGATCCAAGTGGAGAATGAGTTATCTATCCATCAGCTACATATGAATACCTCTTTGTGAATTTTAATTACCTCTTTCAAAATTGCTCTGAATTCAAGAAAACAGCAAACTGAGGATTCCGTCTGACTACAGTCACTTTTTCCAAGCCTTTTGCCTTCAATTGGTGTAAGTTTCTTTATCCGGGAAAAAAAAAGACAGACTGAACTATATTGTTTTTATTGTTCCAAATTTTCCAAGTGTGCATCATGACCAGTTAAGAATTGCCTATTATCTGTCCAAATAATTCAACTGCAAACCTCTATTCATGGCTTGTGAATTCACAATTCAGTACTTTTTTATGTAAACATCACTAGCGACTTAAGCCACTTTATATGCTGATGTGAAGCTCCTAAAATTAACTGAGAACTTGACTGGTCCAAATGAAACAAGATCTCACCCTCTCAAAAGGAAGACATATGCTTGCAGATTCCATATTTAAATAACATGATTCACCAAGAGCTGAGCTCATGCATCACACACACACACACACACACACACACACACACAGGGTGGGGAGAGAGAGAGAGAGAGAGAGAGAGAGAGAGAGAGAGAGAGAGAGAGAGAGAGAGAGAGAGAGAGAGAATATCTCAGCATGAATACAGAGATTTTTTTTAATTTCCCTCTATGATTTTGATACATAGTCAAGTTTGTGAACCATTATTATAAACAATAAATGTTATGAGGTTTGAACACTGAGGGACCCCCTTCACTCTAAATTAGTTTGGGAAAGCTAATAATAATGTGTATTATTAAAATTGATTCATAACTTCTCCTTGATCAACCAGTAATTGTTTGAACAAAACTGACAGTAGTAATTCCTTGGGGCTATGATAATCAGCCAAACTTTTCATACAGCAAGTGAAGTGCATTTAAATATACCCATATGCTCTCCCCAACTCTCCTAACAATAATCATTATCTGATATTTGTATAGAGTTTTACAGATAACAATGTGCTCCACATGAATCCTCATTTGAACCTAACTTAGATGTATTAGACCTGTCTTAAAAGTCGGGAAATTGAAGCTCATATATAATTACTCCAGGGTCATACAACTAAGGAGCAACTTTTATCTAAATAGAAGTTCTTCTGACTTAAAAAAATGTTTCTTATCTCACATGAGCAGTAAAAGCCGTTCTTGATATAGATACCATTTAATGTATCAATATGCTTACATAACTTCAACACAATTCTTACCTTAACTCAGGTAATAATACATTTTTTTCTATTAAATTTGCTAATATTTAAATTTTTTTACTATGCTTGAGTTGGCTCACTCTCACCTCAGCAGCACAAATTAGCAGAAGGAACTCTGTGCTGTGTGAGTCCCATCCAAAGGCGTGGAGAGGACTCACTACCAACAGTCACAAAAGGAGGAAACTGCTTCTCCCACTAAGAAGTAAAGGAATCCAAATATAACAGGGAAGATAATTATAAATATGATCAGAAAACCAACAACTGTAGTCATAATCCATGGATAAATTCAAAAGCATCCTTTGATAAGAGCAAAAGTCGTAACAGAGAGGCAAGAAGATCAGAGGAATCTGGTCCGAGTGCAAATCTACTTAATAATCATATCAGCTTGAGTTTACAAAGAATGTTTTCTGTTGTTCTTGATACGCATTTCCACAAGTTTGGCATCTTAAAATAACCAAATTTATCCTATGGTTTGAAGGTCAGAAGTCTGAGGCAGGTGTCTTACTGAGCTCACATCAGAGCTGCTTTTCTTTGGGACACTCTGGGGAGAATCCACTGCTTTGATGTTCCCAGCTTCCAGCAGTTCACCAGTTCACTGCATCCCTTGGCTTTTGACCTCTATTGTCTTCAAAGGCAGCAATGACTCGGCAAGCTTCTTTCATGCTACTTCACATGGATTCTGATTCCCCTACCACACTCTTCTTTTAAGGACTTCTGGGATTGGATACTCCAACGCACTCTGTCTACTAAAGTCAGATGTTTAGCATCCATTTTCCCATCTGCTTCCTTAGTTCGCTTCTGCCACAGGTCCTAGCATATTCACTATAAGATGTCCAAGTACAGTTTGAAAAATTCTGAGACAGCTTCTGTCTCCCTAGATGACTCCTTGCTGATTTGAACATATACTTTCCAGCCCAGAATAGCAAGTGGTATCCCTAAGTTACATCGATTGTAAAGAGTATTTAAGTTATTGGACATGTCCATTTATACCCCAGATGGCAGTAGAACACACATGGTGTGAATCACTGAGTGCTATTCTTTAGTTCACTGATCCTGGCTCACTCGGCGTAACCAATTGGTTACTAGGGATTTACTACTCAAAACATCAAGAGAATAAGGCATCTTCCTGTCCAGGTCAATAGTTTATGCCTATAATATCAGCACTCGAGAGCTGAGGCAGGTGGTTTGCTGTGAGGTTAAAGCTGAACTGAGGTACATAGTGAGACCCTCTCTCTCAGAAAAAATCTTTCTACAAAACGTGATCAGGCTGTTTACCCAAATGTCTTCTTTCCTCCTTTCTTTCTTTTGTGCTGGGGATTGAATCCTCTGATCATTTTTTGTTGATATTAAAGAAGATTAAAGGACATCATTTGAATTCTTTTTTCTCTCCAGGAGGGCCCCCTTAGGTATCAGGGAAGAGTAAGTTATGGGACCTAATTCAAGAACTTTCTTCCAAGAAAGGTTGTTATGAAATAAGAATAAGGTAGTTATGAATACATGATTTATGTATAATTCCCAACACAATATCTTACACATAATATATATCCAATGAACACCATTTTTTTCAGCATATAAGATGACAGATGACCCCCAACTTTAACTTTTCCTGTTAAAATATAGAGTTTGACGCCCAAGTCTGCTGCATAGTGTATGCTTTGAAAGAGGAGTAGTCTTATACGGCAAGTATATTCTAAACTATATTTTAACTGGAAAAGTTAAAGTTTGGGGTCACTTATACGCTGGAAAATATGGTACTAACTATCATCACTCCTACCAACTGTTGGACTGACTGCATGACTGAAGTTTTGAATGTACATGTCTTAAGGCATACTTCCTTCTTTCACACACATACACCTTAGGAGAGGTTAGTTGTTACTTTTGTCTCACTCCTGACTTTGGTTGCGAACAGTGTTTCACTATGCTACCAGGAGTGGGTTTAAATGATGCTCCTGCCTCATTCTCCCAAGTTCCTAGGACTATAAGTTTAAGCATCACCACTCACAGCAATTTTTTAAAGACATTGAAAGTTCAATTCCGAACTTCATATGGAAAAACAAAAAACCCAGAATAGCAAAAACGATCTTGTACAATAAAAAGTGCTGCAGAGGAATCTCCATACCTGATCTCAAATTGTACTAAAGAGCAATTGTAATTAAAACAGCATGGTACTGGCACCGCAACAGGCTGGTTGATCAGTGGAATCGAATTGAAGACCCAGATATGAATCCACACACATATGGTCACTTGATTTTTGACAAAGAAGCCAAATCCATTCAATGGAAAAAGGATAGCATCTTCAACAAATGGTGCTGGTCTAAGTGGATGTCTATGTGTAAAAAAATGCAACTGGACCCATATTTGTCACCTTGCACAAAACTCAAATCCAAGTGGATTAAAGACCTCAACAGGCAGTCTTATGTAAGTAGTTTTCACTTCCTCAAAAGAGAGGATGAGATTAGAGCCATGCCCAAACTTTATGAATACATGGTTTGGGCTGAGCCCAGAGTGCTTCTACATATTTATCCCTGGGTCTAGGCCTGGAAGCTTCTAGCTTCCATACAATCTAATCTTTTGCAAGCCCAGACCTTGAAGGCCTCAGCCTCTGTCTACTAACCTAAGCCTAGAATGTTTTCAGCCTCTGATACTTACTGCTTAATAAGCTCACCATTTCTAGTTCTTTCTTAACTCTGCCTGACTGGTTCAACTCAGCTGTTCTCTTTCAAAACTCCTCTTTACTATAACTGATTTAAATTGGCTTCTCTCCACTTCTCACTGAATTGCTCTGCTTGGGAAAACTGCCTCTGAAATCCACGAACTCAACTGTACTCAACTAAACTGCACCCAACTATACTGTACTCCCAAACTATACTGTACTGTCTCCACAAACTCTACTGTATTCCTGTACTGTCTCTCCCTCAGTTAAATGTCATTGTTTGGGATTAAAGGTGCATACTAAGGGTGATCCAGCCAGATCACACAGCCCTTGGTTTTAGGATTGTGATTCCTTGCCAGAGCAGCCACGTTGCTGGGTTAAAATTCATCTACAAAGTCTTAAATAATTCCTAACTGGGTGTAATATATTTAGTCACACAAGAAATATAGGCAAAGGACATTCTAAAATACCAAGTATGAAGTTAATATGGATCATTTCAATAACACAGCTGTTCTTTTGCCCAAGAAACAGGATAGCTATTTTTGTCATCCCTTTACTATCCTTTTTTTTTTTTTTAAAGCAATAGCTGCGCTTAATACAATTGCCCAGTAATGCCATACAGCTGCCATTCTAGCCTGTTTTCACTCTAAACAGACAGGAAAATTTTTTTCTTTGAAACTTACTAATAGTTTTTCTAGGAATAAACATGCAATTCTTACATCTAGAAACCTCAGGCCTCACAAAAAATTTTAGCCTTTTAGAATCACAATTGTCTACAGAGGGGAGAGACATCAGTGAGAGTTAAAAGACAGATAAATTCTCAACATTAGCACATGTGAGAACACACCATTATTTCCTATTCCTCGGTTTCTTGAAAAAAGTTATTCTACCAACATACTGATCATAGTCACAGATCATTTGGGTTATTGTTGATTGGAGTCAAAATTTGACCCATGTCAAGTCAGAGCTCCATCATGGGCACTACTCAAAAATGTTTGTGCTCATAAGCAAAGCCATTACCCACTGCCAAATTAGTGGTATAGATCCATTAAATTCCCAGGGGAAAAAAAGGGTGTTTTCTCTGTCACTTAGCCAGTATATTTTGTGGATTTCTGCCACTTGTCCATCTTGACATCTTGGTCCAATACTGACTCATAACTAAAATTGTAATTGAGTTGAAACTGTAAAGGGAGCCAGGGGTCATTAAAATGCGGGGGGAGAGTTTAGAACTAGACTTCCAAAACTGAACAAGAAATATTAGAAAACATATTTTTAGGGGATTCTGTCTGGTTGGTTGGTTGGTTGGTTGGTTGGTTGGTTGGTTGGTTGGTTTATCTTGATTCAATTTTTTGAGACAAGGTTTCTATGTGTAGCTTTAGCTGTCCTGGACTCACTTTGTAGACCAGGCTAGCCTTGAACTCACAGCAATCTGCCTGTCTTTGCCTCCCCAAGTGCTGGGATTACAAGCATGCACCACCATGCTGGCTGAAAACATATCTTAATAGAAAATATAACTCATTCATTAGGTAGCATTGACTGATGTTGCTTAAGATTCAAGGGTGGCCAAACATCCTTTGATCTTAGTAGCTTGCTAAAAAAGCAAAGAGGCCTGTGACTGTCTGCACCAGGCTGTCAGAAGGCTTCCTGAAAACACTGGCATTTCGAGTGATACTTCCAGCAAGTCTTTTCCTGCCAAAAGTCATTAATTTCCCATAAGAATTGAAATTAACTGTTCCTATTCAACCAGATGCATAGACAGAAAACACAATAGATAGCCGAAGATAGAATTTAGAAAGCCATCAGCAAGGAGCAGGACAGCCCTCACAATAAGCTCAGAAGAGTGGGTGAAGACTCAACTGAAAAGAACCCAGAGTGAAAACTTTAAAGGAAGTGCACCAAGACATTATGGAATGGATCCAAAAATCAGGATAAAAGAGGACCCCGATGAATTGAGCCAACAACACAGCCCATTAAGGATGTCTACCTACTTTTGGCCAGTGGAGAGATGCCAGTTTTCTATACGTGGTCTAAAAACGTATGAGACCCAGCATGCAGATAATTTTGCCTACCTCATAAACAGTAGTTAGAAACAACCATGAAGGGTGCGAATCAAGCAACTCTAGTACAAACCCTTTTTGCTAAAGGATCAGGCTCCCTCTGGCAGCAGAAGGGATCCGACACAGGGTCTCACAGCCAGACATTATGTGGAGAGTCTCTTAAAGGTCACCATCGGGTCCCTCCCCTCAGAGATCGGGAACCGCGTGGGAGAGGGTGAGGAAATATTATTGTAGGCGTCAGAGGGCATGGAGGATACCATGAGGACGTGGGCCACTGAATCAACGAAGCAGGACTCATGTGGCCTCACAGAGAGCAGCAAGCTCGGAGTCTGCAAGGGTCTGTTTTAAGTCCCTTGCGTATGTTACGGCTGCTGGCTTGTGTTTTTGTGGGACTCCTAACAGTGGAGCAGGCATGTCCGGATCTCTTGCAGGCTCTTGGGACACTTCTCCTATTAAGTGTCCAGTCCCATATGAGGGCTTTTGCTTTGCCCTATTTTACATGTTTGGCATGTTTGTTGTCTCTTGGAGGCCTGCTTTTTTCTGAAGGGAAATGGTGGGAGAGTGAATCTGGGAGAGAGGGGAGGTGAGGAAGAGCTGGGAGGAGCGGAGGAAGAGGAAACTGTAGACAGGATATATTGTACAAGAGAAAAATCCATTTTCATTAAAAAAAAAAAAAATGTCTTGTGCGAGTGGATCTGACTAATGTCCGCCCTGTGTGAGTGTACATGTAAAGCACGATTAACCCTCCTTGCGTTTACCTCTCTTCCTACCTCCTTGGAGGAAAAGGTAGAAGCATTGTCCAGGAAACAGCTGTTTTTTTTTTCTTTCTAGTAACAAAAAGACAAATATTTAACCATTTTTTTTCTAACAATATTGTGAATCATTTTACTTAAGAGGAAGCATTGGTTAGGGCTTATATGGTCTTATTTTTATGAATTAAAACATCATTTATGACCTTGAATAGAAATTTTTGATACATTGTATATGAGTTATGTTCTTAAGAAACAATAAAAAGAAAAAAATAGCTCTGACTAGTATAATAAACATACCATCTCGTGAATGTATCATTTTTCAATCTTAGTTGCTGCTGAGGAATTGTAGATTGTCTAGATCTAAAATCTGTGTATTCACGTGAAACAACATTTACATGAATTGCTTACATATTTTCAAATAAATATCCCCCTAACACCTTTATCCTAGCACATGCCTCCTCTTGTTTGTTTTATTAACAAGCACAATTTTTAAAAGGCGTTCTGAGCGTGCATGATTGAGGGCTGAGAAAAATGGCAGGAAGATGCCAGTGAGGATATTGCTAATACAAGTTGAATACATAAATGCATTAATCACACAGACCATGCTCAATTATTCAGGAGCTGGCATCATACTATGGGATCAGCTCAGCCCCTGGCTCCTGCTCCTGTCAACTGAACACACATTCATTAAGCCGAGCTCTATGCCCAGCACTCTGGGGAGCTGATCAGTGGAGGGGAATGCTGGGGGCAGGGGGGGGGGGAGGATCACAAACCATTGCCTTAGCTGATGCAATCAGATACACATGAGAAACAGCTGAGGAGCATGACTCCTGCCCTTATTTTCTTCAGCCAGTAAATTTTCAGTGAGGATTCCTTGTTTCTCCTTAATGTTACCATAGGATTTAAGAGAGTTGGAGTATAAGGTAGCTGTTTGTCTTCTATAAAACAGACCTAGGTAATAGCTTAATAGGAAAAGAGGAAAGACAGTAAAAGTCTGGGTGGAGGCTGGGGCGGGGCGGGGGGAGGGAGGATATGAGGTTATGTACAAATGTCCTTTTCTATGTCCCAGACCTCCCTTGTGAGCAAAGCAATTCAGACAAGAGTATTACAATGTAGCATAAGCAATCTAATGCGGATACACAGATATTCTACATAAATGCCTTCTAGAGTTACGGTTTCTCTAATAATCAGACTAACAAGTAACACAATTACAAATTCAGTTGTTTGGTTGTTGGTTTGTTCATTTGACTCTGTTTTGAGACAGTCTTGCTATGTAGCGCAGCCTGGATTAGAACCTCCAATCCTTTTGCCTTAGCTCACCAAGTGGAACAATTACTGACATGTACCATCACACCTAAAATAATTCTATATTTAGAGTATATTCAAATCACATGATCTTTAGTATTAGTTAGACCTCAACTTGAATTCTAATTTCCTAAATTCCCTATTTGTGATATACATAATAAAAAAACCATAGTTTAACTCTTTTGGAACTCAGTTTCCCTCTTCCATCATGTAATGGTGACTACAACTACTTAAATTAAAAAGTATACATTAAAGTAAGTTATATAATTATTCTACCTTAACACAAGGCCAGGCACAGAACAAGTAATTAATGAATGCCTGTTTTCCTTCTTACAAAGTGTGAAAGGAGGGGGGAAGCTACATTTATAGCTTACAGTCAAGAATATTAAGAAGATAATTGTTCACCCAAGATAAAGCATTATTTTGTTTAAATCTGAGAAGAGAGCACTTCACTTGATTAAAGTATCTCAAAGTGGTAAAGCTGAAAAAATGGCTCAGCAATTAACAGCAGGTACTGCTCTTATAGGGAACCTAAGCTGAGTTCCCAGCTCCCATGTTGGCCAACTTAAATGCCTCTAGCCTCCAAAGGCACATGCACTTGTGCAAATACCTACAAAATTAAAAATAACAAAACATCACAGTTGAGTGGAGAGTGGGGTCTGACTTTCACACGTACTCTGGTGCCCCATATTTGACCATGTCCCCTGGATGGGGAGGCCTGGTGGCACTCAGAGGAAGGATAGCAGGTCACCAAGAAGAGACTTGATACCCTATGAGCATATACAGGGGGAGGAGGTCCCCCTCAGTCACACTCATAGGGGAGGGGAGTAAGGGGAAAATGGGAGGGAGGGAGAAATTGGAGGATACAATGGATGGGATAACAATTAAGATGTAATATAAATAAATTAATAATTTTTTTTTTAAAAAAAGAGTGCGCACAGAAAGATGTTGGGAACAATAGTGGGTATACCACTGAAGACAATGTTACCTTCTTCCTTGAATTCATCAGTAACAGTTCTTCAAAGAGGAGAGAGGCCTCTTTGAGTCCCTCCATGGATTTGTCCTTTAAGTTATTAACTCAGTATTCTGTTATTAAACTCATCTTAATTCCATTAAAAAATAATAACATCCGAGTCTTACATATAATGCGGCATTATGGAATGACACATGAATGAGCGATAATATAAGGATGAAGTGACAGGAAACCTGGACCATCTGTTGAGTGAGATCTGCTGCCCTACAATGCATAAGAGCCTATAGAGTTATTAATTAAGCTAGAAAATGAAATGCAATCCAAATTAAAGCGTCTGTACACAGTGATGCATTCCTGAAGTCCCAGCACTCAAGAAACCTAGGTACAAAGCCAGTGGAGGCTATGTAATAAATTGAAGGGCAGTCTATGTAACAAGACCCCAGCTCAGAATTTTATTTCTTATATGTAGAAATAATAATTATGGTGAATTTTTGAAACCATATACCAGAATAAGACTAGCATGCAATAAATATTAATCCCAAGGTTAATAATTTCTTTCTCCTAATCCTGAGGGATGTTATACCCTCCACTGTATTCAATTCCTCAGGGAATTTTTAATTTTTCATTTATTCAATTGGCCAATCAACAGATATGACTTAAGTACCCGCAATGTGTCCAGCATTCGGCTACATGGTGGGTTCACAAAGGAGCAGTATTTGAGAAACAGAACCATTTTTAAAGTAGAGTTCTGTGCATAAACAAAGCTCAGCTTGGTGTATAAAGAAGACACCTGACTCCACAAATTTCTATCCAGACAATCCTCAACCCTCCAATATTAGTTCAGTATCTCTTTCTCTATAAGCCATTTCCTGACCCTCCCAGATTGATAGTGCCATTTCCTGAGTATGCTTTATGTATTTCATTCTTTCTTTCATGATAAAACAACCATGCCTTTACTCCACAACCATGCCTAGCCGAGTGTTGGTTGAGCAGATCCCTCCAGCCATCCAGCCCTAAGGAGGCTTTCTGTGGTTTCTCTGTAAGCATTCCTTGCTCATTAGAATGGCAGAGCAAAGCCTGAGATCTCTCTTTGGCCACCAGTACATGATGAATGCTTAATTATCACACCTCTGAGTTATCCCTGCAACCCTATAAATTGGGATCTGGAGAGGTCCTGTTATTTCCCCAACATCAGAAAGAATAACTTGAATCAGGACTTAACTATTGATCGTCTGATTCTGGAGTTCATAGAAGTCACCATCATATGATTTGTTTGAGTTGCTCATAAATTATTAAATAAATTAACTTTTCAATGATCATATTTAAGTTATCAGTCCCTAGATGAATTTTATCTGCTTTTTACATCTTTATATTTTCCAGATTGTTTATAATGATAACTCACCAAGTTATAACACAAAAAAATAAATTTTATTCTAAAGGTACATTTTAGAATGAAATGTGTGTGTGTGTGTGTGTGTGTGTGTGTGTGTGTGTGTGTGTGTATAAAATCTTTAACTTCTATGTACTTCAGTGCACATCAAAAGTGTTCAAGGAAATTAAAGATAGAGTAAGTTATAAGAGGCAGACCACCAAAATTGTTTGAAAGTCTGTTCGTAAAGAAAAGGTAAAAAATAAGAAATGTTGGTAGAAACGTGGGAAAATTAGGAGTCTGGTGCTTTGCTGGTGCAAGTCTATGAAAAACAGTAATAACGACTCCTCAAATTGACACACACTGTCCAGCAATTCTGAATGTACCACTTACAAGAGTTACACCAGTCCTGGGAATGTACCCAAGTGAACTGAAAGCTCACATTTGCTTTTTGAACACCAGTAGCCACAGAAGCAGTATTACAGTGGCCAAAAAGCAGAAGCAACACAAGAGTCCATCGATACATGAAGGAAGAAACAGAATGTGCTATGCACAATAACACAACAGTGTTCGGCCTTTGAAAAGAACAATGTTCTAAATACATGTGAGAACGTAGCCAAACCTTGAAGACACTGTTCTAAGCAAAATAAGCCTATAAGTAAAAAGGGAAATGTGACATGATTTCACTTACACAAGGTACTAGTCAGAAAGTAGATGGTGGCTACCCAGGTTTCAAAAGAAGGAGAATAAAGATTTATCATGTAATAGACACAAAATTTCATTTGGGGAAAATGAGAACTTCTAAGATAGATTTTGGTGATACTGGCACAGCAATTGGCAGTGCCTAACTCCACAAAACTGTGCAGTTAAAGTGGATAAAGGGTAAATTTTGTTATGCAGATTTTAAAAGAGAGATAGCATAGGAAGCTAGTATGGCAATGTTTCTTATGAAAAATCAAATAAAATAGATGGAGTGCCAGAGTCCAGGCAAATACTCTTTGGGAAGAAAACAAATGCAAAAGAAAAAAATGCAAAAGGCAACCATCAATGCCTGCTCTTATCCTATTGCACCCAACCTCATGTCTTGAATGCTGGGCACTAGAAACAGCTGTATCTTCTTTCCTGAGGTGTTTTGTTTGTTCCTTTGTTTTGCCACGTCTTGGTGAAGACAAGCTGGGCAAGTGACTGACTCTGAGTGAGAGAAGAAAACCCTCCAGTATCTTGGTCCTCTATAATGATGAACCTGAGGCATGTTCTACAGTAAAATAGGGGATGGCCTCCAGTTGGCCGACTGAAGCAACTGCCTGATGACATCGGCTGGCTTCTCTCTTTCATCGTCTTATTTTCTCCAAACCACCTCCCAGTTTGAAACTGGTTATATTCAAACCGTGGTCTTAATCTCTCTAAAATAAAGTATAGCAAAAGTTCCAAACTGGTGAAATGTCCCTACAGACATCACAGAGTGGGCAAATACCAGCAGAGATGGGCGAAACGTTGCTCTCTTTAACACACACAAGGTCCACGTTTGAAGAAAAACTTAACTACACTAGGTCATTCATGAAGATAGACATAAGCTGACCCTTCCTTGTTTGCAGGGATATTTACATTAATAGCACGTGCAGTCCTGATGCTTAGAAGACAGCACTTGGGCAAATAACAGCCAGCTTGTCCTAGTGCTTAATTTACAATTCTATCAGTGGATCTTCTGTCTTTTTCTGAGTCCTTTTTAAACAGTTACACAACAGCATGACACCACTGCAGCTTGCTTTACACAGCCTCTTATTTGTAGGCTAAAGTCTACAGCCTGAACTGAAAACTTACTGAGTACCATAAAGTACTAACATTATGTCTGTTGTTTAGGCCCATGTGCGCCTTCTGTCAGGGAGTAAAACCATACTGGAAAAAATCTTCCCTTCAATGCTGTTCTAGAGAGAAACAGCAGAATAACAAAAGGTCTCCCAGGCCTCCTGTCTCCTAATTATCAATCAATCCCCATTTCGTTTGCAGTCGCTTGTGAGTATCTATTGGAAAGGAGCCATACAGGTAATTATCTCCCCTGGCCTGCAATTGGAGTCCCAATACCAAACCATTTAAGATTCACCATCGAGTCCCTGAAGTCAATAGTGGTCTAGAGGGAGGGAGAATGCCAACACACTGCTCCAAATGGAGACCTCACTCTTCCTGTTTCCCATCAACACATTCCCTACTCTCCCTAGGACGTTTCGTCATTTCTAACAGTTCCCCTGTGCCCTGCACGCAGGGAGGCACCATCTCCATTGGACAAGGGATTTAGCCACTATCTAAAGCCAACACAGGGGACAGAGCCAGAACAACTGACTCACTCGACACAGCTTGAACCACTAGACCGAGCTTCCGCCCTGAGAAGGAGATGAATCAGTCAACAGTGATTCATCTCACCAAGGAAAATATGTTTTCCCTAGGAAAGAGAAGTTCATTTTAAACATAATAACACAAAGGTGCAAAGGTAGTTCGGAAAACAAGCTGATATAATTCAACAGCCATGTAAGCCCTCCAGTTGCATACCCATGCAATCACATGGCAATAAAGAGTGACCATTGCTCAACTAGATGGGGGGTGGGGGGAGAGAGAAAACTATTAGGTATGCTAATGTTTTAGTTGACAAATGAAATTCTGTTTATTAGTCCCTGTGATGTTTTTATATTGTGCGTGTATCTATACAATGATTTCATCTAGCTGATTAACACATCCATCACTTCACCTGCTTTAATAACAGTTAAAATAGCATCAAAAATAATGTGTACTTTATAACTTAAACTGAAGAAACCAAGCTTTAGAACATTCTTAAACTTAAAAGTTTAAGTTGGTGATTTAAGCAATTTTGTAATATCTTGGAGGGCAGGGGAGGGGCAGAGACAGGAAGTCAAAGAACAACTGTGGGTGCTGATCCTCCTCCCCTTATGTCTTTGAGATAGGCTCTCTTGCTGTTCACTGCTGTGTGTGCCAGGTGACCGGAGCACAACATTTCAGTGATACTCACCCCTCTACTTAGTTTGCTTTTAGGATGCTAGGGTTACAGATGTGTGCCATGTCCAGTTGCACATGCACTCCGAGGATCCAAACTCAGGTCCTCACACTTGTGTGGCAAGCTCTTTACCCTCTAAACTATCATACCTCAGTATAATCTTAGTAAAAAGTAAATTAGCCATGGGCAAAAATCACAAGGAGAACTTTTATTATAAACAAGTTTAGCGTAAACAACTGGCTAAATTTGTAGGTTACTTCATAAACATAGTATCTGCCATTTGTTAGGTGTCAGCTCTAATTTCTATAACAACCCTTAAAATAAGAATTTTCTATATTTTTGAAACAGTATCAGATGTTCAAGGAAACTCATGGGCCTGCCTGAGGTAAACTATATTTTTGCTCTGAAATTCATATGTGTGTTATTCTGGCCTTCAAATAGTTAGTGGGGACTCTAGCCTGGAGATACCTGAAGCCAATCAGCTCCTTAAGCAACACGCTGGATACTGTGCATATCTGAGAGAGTATCAGTGTAGCATGTGCTCTGCATCTCTCTCTCTCTCTCTCTCTCTCTCTCTCTCTCTCTCTCTCTCTCTCTCTCTCTCTCTCTCACACACACACACACACACACACACACACACACACACACACACCATAGCTGGCACCAAAGTCACTGTGTAACTAAATATGACCCTGAATTTCTAGTCTTCCTACCTCCACTTTCTAAACGCCGGCGTTAAATGGACTATGACTTCTAGCCAAATGACAGTCTCCATTGCTTGTGTGTACATATAAACATATCTTTATTGTTAAACAAGCTGTTATTCTTTCTTTATGAAATTTTGCTTGATGCACCTCCTGTCTAAGCCCCAACTCCTGCCTGTACTGCCGCATTCTTACCGTAGCTTTACCTGCTGCGTGGGTTTTTGACAAACCATCCTACCATGCATGGTCAAAGGTGCTCACTGGGAAAGTGAGCTTACAAATAAGATCACGTGACAGAAGAATGTTGGAGTCATTCTCATCATTTATTCTTTCTTACATTGGTTAGGACATGGGCGCGGGAGGAGAGGCAGCTTGTGGAAGTTACCTTGATTTTCACAAATCCCATAACCAAGAGCTATGTGTAAGTTGCCTTAGGAGATGGAATCACACATACCAAGCCGGGAGAAAACAGCTTGAGAGGCGCTGGTGGAAGTGACTTAGGGTGAGGGTTCCTCGGAAGTTTTATGGGTAGGCTAAAGCTAGTGAGGTTATTTGCTTTTTTTAATGGGTGTTAAAAAAGCTAAGTTCCAAAAACCAATGGAAAAACAAATGGGAAAAATAATTAACAAGTGATTCACAAAACAAAAACCTAAATACTTCATCCTAGTTTGACATATCTATTTCTGTCTATATCTCCTTTGTAAATGTACATTTCAAGCCCTGGTTTATTAATAGACTGTTAAGAACTTACTAATTTAATGTGTCTAATATATAAATAAATTTCACAAACTGATTCAAACTAGCAATGTGTGACCCTAGTCTCAAATAGTGTGAAATTTTCTTTAAAAATTGCTTTGGGCTGCCCAATAATTCTACACTGTGACATGGTAACAGCCTAGCCTCCATCTGGTATTAGAAAACACCAGTTTCAAAGAAACCACACAGGCAAATGCATAAATACATTTAAATGTACATAACTGATTGTACCCTTGATAGCCAGGTGTTTAGAGTCTTAAGTTATTTTCTGTTTTTCTTTTTTACAACATCACTGTAGGAGTTATCCCAGGTGACCCACTTCTCACTACCTAACATTTATTCAGGTCACAAAGCTGGGTATTTTGTCACCGATAAGTTCGTTTACCCTAATGGCCACAGCTCCTCCCCCATTAAGTAATTAACATATTAACAAAAGTTGAGTACCAGCAATGAATAAGTAGCATGCCTCTTATTCTTAGCAAAATTATAAAGATCTAAAATTAGTATCAGTAGATATATAAATATAGATAATGCTATAGCATATTTGAAATGAGGAACTCAAGAGAGTGACTTTTACTGACTGATATCTTCCAGGTAAGGCTCGCCATTGTTATAAACAATCTGACAGCTTTGCAGACGCCGCTTTCACTTCTCGTCGCTTGCTGTAGCCATGGTCAACCCCAATGTGTTCTTTGACGCCGCGGTCAATGGCGAGCCCTTCGGCCGCGTCTCCTTCCAGCTGCTTTTTGCAGACAGAGTTCCAAAGACAGCAGAAAACTTTCGTGCTCTGAGCACTGGAGAAAAAGGATTTGGATATAAGGGATCCTGCTTTCACAGAATTATTCCAGGATTCATGTGCCAGGGTGGTGACTTCACACACCATAATGGCTCTGGTGGCAGGTCCATCTATGGGGAGAAATTTGAGGATGATAAGTTCATCCTGAAGCACACAGGTCCTGGGTTCTTGTCTACGGCAAATGCTGGACCAAACACAAACAGTTCCAGTTTTTTATCTGCGCTGCCAAGACTGAGTGGCTGGATGGCAAGCACGTGGTCTTTGGGAAGGTGAAGGAAGGCATGAGCATCGTGGAAGCCATGGAGCGCTTTGGGTCCAGGAATGGCAAGACCAGCAAGAAGATCACCGTTTCCAAATGTGGACAAATCTAATTCTTTTGGCTTGCGGGCATCTTACCCACCAGAGCAATCCTTCTGTAGGTCAGGAGAGCACCCCCACCCCGTCTGCTCGCAGTGCCCTGTAATCTGTGTTCTCACTGAAGTTCTTTGGGTTCCATATTGTCCTCATTCCCCTCCAAATTTAGCTGGATTGCAGAGTTAAGTTTATGAGATTATGAATAGAAAATAAATAGGAAAAAAAAAATCTGACATCAACAAATTACCTCCTTGATCTAGTTATAGGTGAACCAGTCACTCAAAGTTCAAAATATTAAAAATAAAACCTAAATACTTCACGTTTTAACATACTTGAATTAAGACACTTGGTGTTCCTTCTCTATTTCTACTGAGAAGAAATTAAAAACAAATTATAATTTTTGATGATTTTTGTTTGTTTGTAGTATTTGTTAAATCAATCTATTCCTTAACTTTGCTCAGAAAGTGGAACTGGCCAGAAAACGGAAGTATTTTACATTTGTGGGTAAAGAGTAATCTACCATCTTCTGGCATAACCATATATTTTTAATTTATTTACTTAACTAGCTTTTATATGTTTGGGTATTTTACTTACATGTATGTCTGTGTATCACCTCTGTCCATGGAGGTCAGAAAAGGGGGCTGCACCTTCTGAAACTGGAGTTAGAGATGGTTGTAAGCAGCCATGTGGGTGCAGAATATCAAATTCAGGTCCTCTTGAGGAGCAGCCAGTGCTCTTAACCACTAAGGTGTCTCTCCAGCCCTTAAACCACATATTTTAAGAAGACGTGTATTTGTGTCCTTGCTACATTTTATTAAATTTTCTAACTTATCTTTTTATATGTTATACAGTTCTTGATAAAGATCATTTTTAAATGCACAACAGAATTTTATAAATATTAATACATCCATTGGTTTTTAGAGGCAATAAATAGTGGATTTCTCCCACTTTCATATAAGGTGACAGATAAGTAATTCCTTGATTTTATGCAGTAGTTTTTAATTAAAATATAATCACATCTCCCCCTCCTTCTCTTCCCTTCTTCCCTCTCCTACCTCCTCCTCTTCCTTCTATCCCTCCCGTGCAACTGTATTTTTCAAATACAGATAGGACATAAAACAGCACTTGGGGAATAAGAAAAAAAAAACTAGTGAAGGAAAATCTAGAAAGATCACAGACGCTCCACTCATCACAACTGAGAAGAAAAGAACCTGATGTTCTGTTCGGTTGTTATGAGAATTTCTAGTCATTGTTTTTATTTTGGTTGTTGCCAAAGGCATTTGTGTATATACTGATTCTTGATGATATCACAGACCAATAATAATAATAATGCATTTCCTGACTTAAGAAAATCGCCCAAATGAAAGTGGAAACCAGAGCACAAAATAAACACTCAGACAACAACACCAGCAGCAGATACCATGACCCGGCCATCTATGATGCAGCCACACTACAAGATCCCAGGCAACAAGCTCCTCCCACAGGGCCACAGGGAGACAGCCGCCCTAAGTGATGTGATGTGCATGTGACTGTGACTCTTCTGCTTTCTGGAACATTTCAGATACATGAGCCATAAGCAGAAGGGCAGAATGTGATAAGCTTTCGGCAAGCTAGTCACAAAGACCAGTGTAGCCAAAACAAGAGAAGATAGAAGAAAAAAAAATCCAAAGCCAACAAATGTCAGAGAGCACATCAGGCTCAAAGGTTAGGCTGTCAGGAAGCAGAGAGAGGTGGATTCAGGAGAGAGGTCTCGTGTACAAGCTACACTACCCTAAACATCCTCTCAGCACTACGTCTCTTCAACCACACGCCACAATAGTACACATTCTGTCACCGTTGGCATACCATTTTCCAACTTGTCTTCCCAGAGACTTCAGCAGGAAAGGATCTAACATCTGCCCCCAACATGACATGAAGACTGGCATGTCATCACTCAGAGGCCAGGTACTCTGTTACCATTATTATATCATGTAATATGTTACATTTCCGCTGCTTGTATCCTATCCCTAGCTAAAACTTCCCTGAGAGAAGGAAATGCTTGCTTGTTATTTTTTCCAAATTTCTGGAACACAGTGCCTGATCCACCCTTAGCTCTCAAATGTTTGAATATGTGAATGGCACATAACATTCTACTGTCCTTAGAAACAGCAGCTACCATATTCATTTTCCCTTCAATACTTCACTCAAATTTAGGCTATGAATATAAATATTTAACAAATGAGTAGATAAATGAAAAGCTCTTCTAATTTAACTATTTATAGATACCAAGTCCCAGAGAAACAATGTAGGAACTTCTAGTATGCTTTGAAACAGAAAAGTGTCAATAAAGTGTAAGAAACACAGCAAGTTACTCAGCTGTGTCTTCTCAGTCAGGTGACAATCTCTCTGCCTTGGTATAATAAGCTATAAACGAAAACTAACACTACCTAGTAATTATCATAGTGATAGTATTGTAAAAAAGAGATGTGCCATGGCCACGCAGAAAGCATTGTCAGTGTGGTGTTTCTCAGATGGCAAGAAACTTTTTGAAATAAGAGAAATTTAATAACGATACAAAAATTTAAAAAATAACCTAAAGAAAAAGAGAAGCAATCAGAAGTTCCAGCCAAAAGAACCTGCTGCCCATTTGACTTTGTCAGTTCATTCCTCATTCCCTACTTTGATAATATCTGTATATTCATTTAGTAGGCATTTATATTGTTATTCTTTGGTGAATTTCAGTCATTCCAGCCCCCTTTGTCTTCTTTCATCCCACCTCCCTTTGCTGTGAAAACTCTGCTCCCCACAAGCATCCCTCCTACTTCCATTCCTTTTGTGGATGAGAGAACACTCACTAAGCAACTACAGAGCAAGATAGCAGAGACAACATGGAAAATAATGCAGCCTATGGAGTTCTGAATACACTTTACTTTACTCTGAAATGTACGTGTTCTGTTTAGAAGTTTAAATTTAGGAAACTGTCTCCATGGGACTTTTTCATTACTAATTTACTGTCTGATAAATTCATGCATGTATATAACACACTCTATTTTACCCTTCTACCCTTTTGTACCTTTTCAAGTACAACAAAACACACACACACACACACACACACACACACACACGATATATATATCATGTGTGATAGAAATAAAAATAAAAATAAAATCTGAATTAAATTAAACCAAGATACAAAATATAAGAGTTGTTCAAATTAATGAGAGCTCATTGGTGTCTGATACATATATACCTGCATAATATTTAAATTAAGCAAAATATATTACTCAAACATTTGTTAATTATCGCTGCTGAAAACTTGAAAATCTGACGTCCATAGGTCCCTTTTGAGCCCTCTTTGTTAGCCATTTTATGTCTGTGCATTGTAGCATAATTATCCTTTATAGGTCATTTCCACATATAAGTGACTACATACTATGTTTATTTTTCTGTGTCTTGGTTACATCACTCAGGATAGGTTTTTTTTCCCTAGTTATATCCATTTGGCTCCAAAATTCAGGATGTTATTTTTTGAACAGCTGCATTATATTCCATTGTGTTAATGTACATATTATCTTTATCAGTTCTTCAGTTGAGGGACATCTAGATTATTGCCAGTTTCTGTCTATTATAAAGCTGCTATGAACATAGCTGAGCAAGTGTCCTTGTGGTAGAATACAGTATCATTTGGGAATATGCCCAAGATTGGTAAAGCTGGGACTCGAGGTAGATTGATTCCAATTTTTCTGAGAAAATGCCATATTGGTTTCGAAAGTGGTTGTACAAGTTTTCACTTCCACCAGCAATGTTCCCCTTACTCCACGTTCTCGACAGCACAAACTATGACTTGTTTTTTATCTTAGCCAATCTGACAGACATAAGATAGAATCTCAAAGTAGTTTTGATTTGCATTTCCCTGATGGTTAAGGATGCTGAGCAGTTCGTTTCTCGGCATTCAAGATTACTCAGTTGAGAATTCTCTGTTTAAATCTGTACCCCATTTTTAAGTGGATTATTTGGTACATTGATGTCCAGTTTGTTTCTTGAGTTCCTTATGTATTTTGGATATTAGCCATCTGTCAGATATGACAGTTTATGAAAATCTTTTTCCATTCTGTAGGCTGCCATTATGTCCTATTGACAGTGTCCTTTGTCTTACAGAAGCTTCTCAATTTCATGAGGTTCCATTTATTAGTTGACGATCTTAGTGCCTTTATCATCAGTGCTCTGCTCAAGATGTTGTCTCCTGTGCCGGTGTATTCAAGGCTATTACCCACATTCTCTTTCTTTTTTCTATTATATATTTCTATCTTCTATATTTAAAAAATCAGGTATTCATAGGGTTATAGATTTACGTCTGAGTTTTTCATTCTATTCTATTGATCAGCCAGTTTTTATGAGAATGCCATGCAGTTTTTATTAGAATAGCTCTGTAGTATAGCTCTGTAGTATATCAGGTCCAATAATAGCTTCGGAAGCTCTCTTATTATACAGGACTTTTTAGCTATCCCTGGCTTTTTGTTTTTCCATGTGAAGTTGAGTATTGTTCTTTTAAGGTCTGTAAGGAATCTTGTTGGAATTTTGATGGAGATTACACTGAATCGTAGATTGCTTTTGGTAAGGCAGCCATTTTTCTATGTTAATTCTACCAATCCATTAGCATAGGAGTTCTTTCCATCTTCTGGTATCTTCTTCAGTTTCTTTCTTCAACAAATTGAAGTTATTTTCATACAAATCTTTCACTTGCTTGGTTAGACTTACCCCCAATATGTCTCATATTATTTGTGGCTATTGTGAAGGAGGTTGTTTCCCTATTTTCTTTCTCAGCCCATAATAGGACGGATATTGGGTTTTGGGGGGGGTGTTGTTTTTGTTAATCTTATATCCTGCCAATTCACTGAAGGTGTTTATCAACTTTAAAAGTTCTCTGGTAGAATTTTTGGGATCCTTAATATATACTATGATTTCATCTGCAAATAATGATACTTTGACTTCTCTCTTTCTAATTTGTATCCCTGGGATGTCCTTCGGTTGCCTTATTGTTCCCACTAGGACTTCAATTACTATATTGAATAGAAATGTAAAGCGTGGAAAACTTCCTGATTTTGGTAGAATTGCTTTGACTTTCTATTTAATTTCAGGTTGTCTATAGGTTTGCTGTAAATTCTCTTTACTCTGTTTAGATACGTACCTTGTATCCCTGATCTCTCCAAGACATTTACCATGAAAGAATATTGGACTGGATTTTCACAAAGGTTTTTAACCATCTAATAATGTGGTAGTGTGTTTTTCTTCTTTCAGTTTATCTGGTGGATTATATTTACAGGTTTTTGTATGTTGATCTATCTCTGCATCTCTGGGATGAAGCCTACTTAATCATTGTGGATGACTTTAATGATGTAATCTTGGATTCAGTTTGTGAGTATTTTATTGAGTATTTTTAATCAATATTCAAAAGAGAATTTGGTCTATACTTCCTTTTATGTTGAATCTTTGTGTGGTTTGGGTATTAAGGTGACTGCGCTTCATAAAATGAATTTGGCAATGTTCCTTCTGTTTCTGTCTTGTGAAATACTTTGAGGAGGGTCAGCATTAGCTCTTCTGTGAAAGTCTGGTACAATTCTGTGTTAAAACCATATGGCCTTGGGCTTCTGTTGGTTGGAGATGTTTATTGACTTTGATTTCCTTAAGAGTTGTAAGTTGATTTAAAACATTTATTTTATCTTGATTTGATTCTGGTAAATGGTATATATCAAGAAAATTGTCCATTTCTTTCAGATTTTCCAATTTTGTGCAGTAAAGGTTCTTCAAGTATAACATGATGACTTTTTGGATTTCTTCCATCTCTGTTGTTATGTCCCCCTTTTCATTTCTGATTTTGTTAATTTGGATATTCTCTCTATGTCTTTTAGTTAGTTTGGATAAGCATTTTTCAATCTTGTTGATTTTCTTAAAGAATCAACTCTTTGTTTCAATGATTCTTTGTATTGTTCTCTTTGTTTCTATTTTATTAATTTCAGCCCTCAATTTGATTATTTCCTGCCATCTCTTCCTCTTGGATGTGTTTGTTTCTTTTTATTCTAGACCTTTCAAATGTAAATCTAAATTGTTACTATGAGATCTCTTGAATTTCCTTATACATGAACTTAGTGCTATGAACTTTCTTCTTAGCATCTCTTTCATTTTGTGCCATAAGCTTGTTATTAATTTATTTTCATTGAATTCTAGAAAGGTGTTTATTTCTTTCTTTATTTCTGCCTTGACTCAATAGTCATTCCATAGAGAGTTGATCAGTCTTGTATGCCTGCTGCTGTTTCTGTTGTTTTGGAACTCGAGCTTTAATTCATGGTGGTCTGTTAGGATGCGGGAGTTATTTCTCTTTTCTTGTATCTGCTGAGACTTTCTTTGTGACCAAGTATGTGGTCAATTTTGGAGAAACTTCTGTGAGGTACTGAGAAGAAAATATATTCATTTGCGTTTGGATAAAATGTTCTGCAGATATCTACTAGGTCCATTTGTTTCATAACATCTATTAACTCCCATATTTCTCTGTTTACTTGTTTTCTAGACAACCTGTACATTTGAAAGTGGGATAGTGGGATAGTGAAGTCTTCCCACTACCAGTGTGAAAGGGTCAGTGTGAGCTTTAAGCTGCAGTAGTTTTTCTTTTACAGATATGGGTGCCCTTGCATTTGAAACATAGATGTTAGGAATTAAAATGTCATCTTTGGTGGATTTTTCTTTGATGAGTATGAAGTGCCCTTCCCTATCTCTTTTGATTAATTTTGGTTGGAAATTTATTTTGTTAGATATTAAAATATCTACACCAGCTTGCTTCTTTGGTCCATTTAGTTGTAATATGTTTTTCTAATCCTTTTCCCCGAGTTCATATTTATCCTTGATTTTTGAGGTGTTTCTTGGATGTAGCAGAAAGATGGATCGTATTTTCAAAGTCATTCTGCTTTGCTGTGTCTTTTCATTGGGAAATTAAGTCCACTGATATTGAGAGATACTTATGAGCAACATATTTTGATTCTTATTATGTTGTTGTTGTTGTTGTCACTTATATGTTCATTTTCTTCTTTTGCTTTTTCTGGTATGAGATTATTTCCTGGGTTTTGATAGGTATTTGTTTTTTCTTAGCTTTCTTCAAGGGACTTACTCATTTCCTCCAATTGTTTGTTTTTGTTTCCCTGGATTTTTTAAGGGCCTTATTAATTTCTTCTTCAAGAACCTCTATCATCTTCATAAAGTTGCATTTAAGGTCTTTTTCTTGTTTTTCACTTGTCTTGGACTTTTCAGGGATTGTTGTAGTTGGATACCTGGGCTCTAGTAGTAACACATTGCCTTGGCTGCTGATAATTGTGGCCTTACTCTGGCATCTATGCATCTGGGTTTGGGGTTATTATAAGTATAGGCTACAATTTTTGAGTTTGTCTTTGTTGAATGGGTGTTTTGTTCCTTGGTTTCTACTTCCTCTTTGATTTTCTGTTCTTTGTGGCCTAGATTTCTGGCAGCCAGGTCTCATCATTTCTCACTGTGTTCTTGCTTCTACTGAGCCACCAGAACTTATCGCCTGTATTGTTATGGTTTCTTTTCCTTTGGTCTTCTTGAAATCCATTCTCCACACACTCTGGCTAAAGTATTCTAACACACACACACACACACACACACACACACACACACATACACACACTACTGAGAGAGAGAGAGAGAGAGAGAGAGAGAGAGAGAGCTTTGTTATGAGCCCCTTACTGAGAGAGAGAGAGAGAGAGAGAGAGAGAGAGAGAGAGAGAGAGAGCTTTGTTATGAGCCCCTTACTGACCTAAGAAGAACACAACCAGTATCTTTGCAATAACTTCCAAGCACCTCTGTGATACAGCCTCTACTTTCCTCCTCCTTGTCTTATTTCTTCCCTATGATTCACGACCATGTTTTCTTTCTGGTTTTTGAACCTGTCAGTCCTTTTCCAAGATCACAGCCTTAGCATTTGTTGTTTCTCGTGCTAGGACTTCTCTGTTCCCAACAGTTATGACAGTAAAAAATATATGTCACATTTATCAAGATCAAATACTTGGTCCTATTCTAAGAATGTTGCAAGCCTTCATCCTTCAAGAAGTATTTGGCATGTGAGAACATTTGTTTTGTTTTGTTTTGTTTTTAATGGAAAGGAAACAGGCAGTTGAGTGAACCATTGCACTAGGATCCAAGGTGAAGAAAGTATGAATAAATAGGAGGGTAGAGAAATCTTAAATTGCCACCTTAATTCCAAATAGTTCTTAAAGAATTTTACTAAGGCCCCTAACTCAAAAGTTACTTAGGGTAGTCCAGTGTTTCTCAGGAAGGGTTTTAGGGTTCTTGTGATGGTCACTCCTTATCTGGGTGCAGCCCTGTAGCAGAACACTGTCTTCCTTTAAGTTGTGCTGCCCATCAATGGTATGGCTGCAGTCAGAGGCCTCAAAGACGTGATCTAGGGCCACCAGATCCATTACTGTTTCCAACAACCCATAAAGAAGGAATTATTTAACCTTTTAAAAGTTAGGAAAGAGTGCGCAGAGGGTCAAGATATGAAAGATGTTAAAGTAAAGATTTAGATCTGGGTCTGGTTCCAGATCCCTATGTTTAGTCAGTGTTTCATTCTTGCATGAAGCAGATTATTATCTTGTTATGAACAGAAGCAAGAAAACAGAACTTGTTCTCTCCCCAACACTATTGTGTTTTGCCTGTCTAGATCTCCCTAGTACCTAAACTTACTTATTTAACATGTTACTCACTTTGCTCTCAACTAGGGTAAAAGATGGGCTGGTAGATTCGTTTGGATTGGGTGGTATGGACAGAGTTTAATGGAAGGATAATACGAATGGCATCTCCAACATCATCCCCTTTACTAACAACTGCCTTAATTGAAAAGCCCAAAGTAAACATCACAAAAAAATGTGGGCATGCTTCATTACCACAGACCCTTCTTAAAAAGTCCAATACAATCAACCAAGTATATCTATTAGAAAAGATTAAAAATTAATTATAATTGTAATGCAAAAGCATTAACCAAAAATAAAGCTTAACAATAGACAGAAGGGAAAGTTTTCCCAAATACTAACAACAGACATTTAGAAGTATAATGGATAAATACTTGCAGTTACATCAAAAATAATAACAATGAGAAGTAATAAATAATCTGGCAATAAAAATAATGAAGACATTTTAACCCTCTCTGAAGAAAATTACCAAAATTTGACAAGAATTTAAAGTACTGTTATACACAAACAAAGACCCCATGTACCTAAATAGATACATTTGTTACTCTGAAGGGATACGTTTCTAAATCATGTTACAGATTTACATCAATTATCATATAAATATCAGTGGAAATTATTTCACAAGATGAATGAAATCTGAAGTTTGAGAAAATAAGTAAGAATAGCTAAGAAAGTTTGTAAGCCCTGATGGAGGCATTATTTATCAGATTGAAAATGCAATCCACAGTGAACAGCAGAGTTCTGGCCCAACTGAAAGTCAGCTTACTGAAATATATTAGATGATATGAAACAACGTTCTATTTTTCATAATAAATATTTTTAACTAAACAACTAGCTGTAAAAATTGGTAGAGAAATCAACAAATAGATACAGTAAAGTCAGATGGGTTCCCAACTTGATACCCAACTTTCAGAAAGATCCAAGAGAAAGATAAAAGTCTCACCCTCCCCCCCAAAAAAAACCCTAAAAGTTAAGGTATGTGGTCTCACAGAAACTGTACTTATGTAGCAGACCTGTACTTACATAGTGTTGATGATAGTTGATCTTGGTTGTCAGCTTGACTGGATTAAGAGACAACTGAAACTGGTGAAACAGTATGTGGAGGACTTTTCCAGAAGTGACTGACATCCAAGACAGTAGAATACCCTCCCTCAATTTGGGCAGCACCTTCTAATAAGCATCCAGGAAAAAAAGAAAAAAGAAAAGAAGAAAAGAAGAAAGGAAGGAAGGAAGGAAGGAAGGAAGGAAGGAAGGAAGGAAGGAAGGAAGGAGTGTCAAATGCATTCTACTGCACCCCAACAGCAGTATGTGCCTGCCTACTGTCCCTCTCTTTTGAGTTAGTGCATCTACCACTGTGGTGGCTGCTGCAATATTTCTCTGACATCAGACTACATATCAACCGACTTATCAATATGAGTTCAATACCAGTGACTCTCCAAAGAGCTATATGGCTTTTGGTACCAGACTGGGACTGCTAAACTTCTTAGATTAGGCAGCTACCTGCTTCTCTGCCTTATATATGTAGTACTGTTGGATTACTCAAACCCTATTGTGCAAGTCACATATTTATATCATATATATGTAATAATATATGATATATTACATATAAAATATGTAATAAATAATACACACGCGTACACTTAGTTCTTCTTATCTAGAGAACTATACCTAGTACAGTATTAAAATATTTTTGTGAAAATATTTAATAATTTTATAAAATATAAGCTATCAAAATTAAATTATAAAACAAAAAGATTCTATATTATAATAATCATTATATGAGTCTTCCTGATTGCAGAGGGAAGAAAAGTTCATCAATCATGAAGACAGTATTAGGGCAGCAGAAAGCTCAGTCAATAAAGTGCTTGCCTTGGAAACTTGAGAAGCTGAGTTGAATTTATAGAACCTACACTTTAAAAAATAGCAGGAATGGTGGCACGTACTAGCAATCCAAACCCCAGGAAGGAAGAGGCATCCTTTTCCCTGGGGCTCACTAGCCAACCATTCCATCATACTTAGTTCCCGGCCAGTGAGAGATCCTATCCCAAATTAAAAGGAAGATGGTATCTGAGGAACAAGATCCAACCAACATTGTCCTCTGACCTCCACACATAGGTATACATGCACTTGCATACACACACACATGCATATACTAACACATACAAATATAATGAAAGCATTCCTTCATTAAGGACCACTTACGCTCTTTATTAACTGGCCACTTAAATAGGACTGTCAGGTAGTGCTGTCAGATCATTGGGTTAATTATGGCTATTAATCAAACATGTATTTAGAACAATCTGTCCTTGGGAAAACTGATGAATCCCTCAAGCATTTTTATAAACGAATGACAATATTTAAGAAGCCAAGGATGCTGTAACAAGCAACAATTTAACAAATCAAGTTAAACAAACTGATTAACTTATTGTTTCTCACTCACAGAGGGCCACAGGACAAGGCTTTTGGGAATTGTCTGGATTTTGTTAATTGGAGTGAGAAAACTCTCCCACTGTGGGTGGTACCATTCCCTGATTGGGATACTGAATTCTATAAGTAGAGAAAGTTAAACAGCATCATACAGTCATCACTCCCTAATTCTGACTGTGGATACAATTTGAACAGCTGCTTCAAGATTTTGCCTTGATTTCCCCCACTATGATGAATACTCCTGAACTGTAAATGAGAATAAATAAACCCTTTCTCTCTTATTAAAAAAAAACCCTGATATCATAGCTATAATTAATGTGATTTATGAAATGCTGTTTTTAATATGTTTTCATTGTCATTTCATGCTTCTACATTAAGTCTCAATTAAACCTTTTCCCCACTCTAGTTGGCTTAACTCTACGTGTCCGCATTACACACCTGTACAACCCTCTGGTTGTGATAGTGAGAGACACTTGTGAAAGTGGTGACCTAGGTCTCCTATGACTATGCCATATTCTAGTGCAGGATTTTGTGGATTTCACGTTCTAATTATCTGATGCTAAGAAACTGTTGTAGATGTGTCTGGGTTAGTTTATCCTTTAACAAAGGCTGGAGAGACGAGAAGTGTGAGGTAAGTTCTCTAGCTACCACCCTAGAAAGAGGCTCATGTGGCAAGGAACAGCCTTTAGCAGTGCCGAGAATGACCCCAACTGACACCAGCAAGAATATCTTGGCTTTTCCTTCCCTTATCAGGAAACTGGGACCGAGGGGAGGACATCCTATTGGGACTCTAGATGAGAGAACAATGGGTGAATAGCAATGTAGAAGGATCCAGTGGGTTCTAGAAACCTACAAGTAGAACATTATGATAGGCAGATTTGGGTCAAGGGGTCCCGCTCAAACTAAGGCCCTAGCCAAGGACAATACAGGCGGTAAACTTTAAACCCCTACCCAGATCTAGCCAATGGACAGGACAGTCTCCACAGCTGAGTGGAGAGAGGGATTTGACTTTCTCAAGTACTCTGGTGCCTCACATTTGACTATGTCCCCTGGAGGGGGAGACCTAGTGGCACTCAGAGGAAGGACAGCAGGTCACTGAGAAGAGACTTGATACCCTATGAGCATATACAGAGGGAGGTAATCCCTCTGAGGAACAGTCATAGGGGAGGGGAATAAGGGGAAAATGGGAGGGAGGGGAGAATGGGAGGATACAAGGGATGGGATAACCATAGAGATGTAACAAGAATAAATTAATTTTAAAAAAAAATATCTTGGCTTTTAACTGAATCTGATGAGAACCAGTGAACTGGAATAATGCCCTGTATTCCACAGATCAAAGTTCCACCAGATATTTCAATAGTTTACTGAGAACCTGAGCAAAAAACAAAAACAAACAAACAAAAAACAGGAAAGACATGTCCAGACTCAAGACCTATGGAAACTGTAAAACAAGGCATGTGCATCACTTGATACCCCTAAGTTTGTGGTAACTGGTTACTAACAACACTCCTACTCTTAACTATGACAGTTCAGCCCCCACTTTAAGTAATGTCCATATAAGATGTCACTCTGTGGTAGTACTCACCAGAGCCAAACACATTTGGATGATCACTTGATAGCTGCCTGTCTCTCAATGAGATTTTAAGCTCTTGGCAGGTGTTGAGGCAGAAATGTCTTTCTCATCACACTAGCCTCATAAATAGAACAAAGTTTGACACAAATGCTAAATAAAAGGAAGTTCCCATTTGAGGATTGCATGCCTCTAATAAACCTTTGAAGCAGCTGTTACTGGGGAAAGAGTAAGTGAGGAAAACACCTTCCACCTCCTTTTCAAAGAGTTCAGCGTGTGTTAATGAAAGCCTGAAAGACATGTCTGAAAGACTTATCTCAGACCTGAATTAAATTAAATGTCCTCAGGAAGGCACTAAGCAGCTTGGTCCGATTGGCCGATGCTGTCCAACTACAAAAAGCAGCTTCACCTGTGAGCCAATAGCTAGAGGAGAGAGTCCCTTCACTACAACTGTGTCCCTCCAGCTCTTCACTGTTGGGTATCTGGTCTCTGCTTATGAAGATGCTGCAAGTACCATTAAGTAAGGTATCAAGGTGTAGGACAATCTGCCCAGTTTCCAGGACATTGCTTGCCACAGTATGCTGTCTGGGCCCCATAGAAAATAACCCCAATCTATGAACTCTAGCTTAGTCACGTGTTGATCTTTGTATCCTCTTCCAGATAAGGGTGATGTTCAAGACTGGGCCCAGGATAGAAGCCCTGTGTTGAGGGTTGTCTCAGTCACAGCTGAAAAAGCTATTCAATTCTGTACCCTGCCAGCTCTGTCAAGTCTACACACATAGAAAATGGTTCTCCAACTTACTCTTCTCTTTCCATCTTGTGGTGATTTGAGTAAGTATGGCCCCCATAGATTAATGTGCTTGAATGTTTGGCCATAGGAAGTGGCACTGTTAGCAACTATGGTTTTATTGGAGAAGGCATGGCCTTGTTAGAGGAAATGTGTTGCTGTGGAGGCAGGGCTTTGAGGTCTTAAATGCTCAGGTTATGTCCAGTGTGAACACTCCAGTCTCCTCCTCGCTGCCTTCAGACCAAGGTGTAGCACTCTCAACTCCCTCTCCAGCACCGTCTTCCTGGATGCTGCCTTGTGTCCCACTATGTTGGTAATGGACTGAAGTTCTGAAACTGTAAGCCAGTCCCAATTAAATGCTTTCTTTTATAACAGTTGCATTGGTCATGGTGTCTCTTCACAGCAATAAAACCCTAACTAAAACACATCTGTATCTTTTTAAAAGATTTATTTAATTATTTGATGTGTATTTGTATGGACTTTGAGTGTACGTATGTGTGCCATATGTGTGTGGTGCCTACAGAGGGCAGAAGGGGGCATCAAATCCCCTGAACTGGAGTTACAGGTGGTTGTGAGCCATCCCATCATATGGGTGCTGAGAAGGAAACCCTGGTGCCAGAAAGAAAAGCAAACACCATTAGCCATTGAGGAATCTCTCTAGCACAACCCTTGCACATCTTCTTGACAAGATGTACATGAAGATAAAGTAGCATCCTATTAAGAAACTATCATTCTTCAATAAAATTATTCACAATGCTATCCTGCTATATTTATAAGCAGGAACCTCACATAATTATCATCAGAAAGGCTTCATCCAGGAACTAATGAAAACAGATACAGGGACCCACAACCAAACATTAGGCAAATCTCAGAGAATCTTATGGAAAATAGGGAGGAAGGCTTATAGGAGCCAGCGGGGACAAGGACACCACAAGAAAGTCCACAGAATCAACTAACCTGGACTCATAGGGCCTCACAGACACTGATCTAACTAACAGTCAGGGAGCCTTTATGATTTTTGTAGCTTGGTCTTCTTGTGGAACTCCTAAAACTGGGAGCAGTGACTATCTCTGACTCCTTTGCCTTTTCCTCTCACAGAGTCACCTGTTCAGCCTTAATACAAGGGGAGGTGCCTACTCTAATTGGTATGCCATGTTTGGTTGATATACACAGGAAACCTGCCCTTTTCTGAGGGGAAACGGAAGAGAAGTGCATGGGAGGGCTGATAATGGAAGGAGAGAAAGGAGGAGAAACCAGATATATAGATATAGATATAGTTATAGATATAGATATGAAAGATTAATAATAAATGAGAAAAAGATTGTTGTATACATGAATAACTTATTGTAACTGGCATACATTTTAAATTTATTTTACCTAAAAACATTATAGTTACTCTAAGCCAGCCTATGTCTCGTCATTCTCTGTGTAAAATATCTTCTCTAAAACAATGCATATTTCTCTAACACTTTAAAATTAATATAATAGTAGTCTTTAACATCTAAAACTTCAGACTTTATTAAATGTATTTTGAATTGCTATTTTCTAGTATTTAACTAGCAGCATGAATAAAAGAAAATTTAAAGAAATATGTTAGCAAATTTTCTTCTGTATATATGCCATATTCCTTCAAATGACAATGTCATTTAAAGGCATTCATTTCTGTGCACACCACATTTATAATGTGGAATACCAGATTTTGCAATTAGTGGCTTTCAATACTGCTATTATTTAACAAAACCAATATAAGGAAATATTCAGAAAATAGAACTATGAAACTGCTATTCATTGAGGTTATTTTTGCAAAACTGTATTTGTTTCTTAGTTTCTCCCTAATCTGGCAAATAATTAATCACACAATTAATTGAGACTCTTTTATATTTGCTTAATAATAAGCTTCACAACCCAATAACTTAGCAGTTATTACTCTATTCTTACTCTATTCTTAACCCTCTACGCTAATCTGGTTTCCTCCCAGCATACATCTCAGAGGCACTTGTACTTTGTAGCTTTCCTTGCTCCAGCTCCTCTCTCGATGTCTCTTGGACTTCTCTCCTGGATGAATCCCCTACTTCCTCTTCTAACTCCTCCCCTGGCTCACTGGAAGTCCAGCCCTACTCTTGCCCCTGCTCAGTGATTGGCTGTAAGCAGCTTTATTGGCATACCAGAGGACAATTGAAGAGTAGTGTTTATACAACATTGAGTTTAAAGACTCGGAACAATGGCTGCAACCAAATATGTGGGGTACAGAAATCAGCATTTGAATTACACAAATAACCTTACGCCTACAGCTACTCTCTTCCTAACTACAGAAATAAAAATCTCCTCATAAAATGTTTATATGAAAGCTTTATGTATACATTTTTCCATTGTCTATAAGTTACCTAGTTGTTTTTTAGTGACACTTGCCACAATTTTAAAACAAATTTCAATAATTTTACAGAGAAAAAATATCTTCTGTGGTCATTATTTATATTTGTAGTCAAGCAGCAGAATGGTGCATACTTGTAACACCAGTATTTGACAAGCTGAAACAGGAGGATCATAATTTAGAGGCCAGCCTGGGCTACACAATGAGTTCAGGCCAGCCTGGGCTACATAACAAGATCTTGTCTCCAAAAACATAAAACAAAACAAGTTCCTCCTGGCTATCAAGATCTTGTTAAGTAGTTTTTTCCATTTCTGTATACCAGAATATATATATATGTTTTTATATTTATATTTATATTTATATTTCCAACCCTCAGAGAGAGTTGAATTACCAGAGGAATTTTTACAAGACCCAAAGTGCAGGGTCACCACCAACAAAATGCCCAATACAAGGGTCCAAGCATGAACATTTCTGAAAATATAGACTACAAACCAATTCTCTAAGGTGGCCAGAGGCCTCAGGATTAAGATCAAATGTGAGTTCAGGCAGAGCATGGTCCTAAAATGATATTCTAAGGCAGATGAGGGCAGGGTCTAGCCTAGAACTCCAGCTTCTGCCTCAGGCATTTCCTGGGCTCACCCTTATGTGTGTGTCACATTGCTGTCTTCAAGAGTATGAAGATAACCAGGAGATACACAAGCTGGGATGGCAGAGTCACGAGTGGGGCTTTAGGTTGCCGACCCTCGAGTCATACATCCTGAGCTTATGAGGAAATGCTCCATTTCCTCTGGAGAAGCATCTTCTTGACTTCTGTGTACAAAGACTCCCATCTTCTCTCCTTCCCTCACTCGCTCTCTCTCTGTGTCTTGTTCTCCATCTCTGCATGTGTGTATATTGGTTCTCCTTCTCTAGAGAATCTTGCCTAGTGCACCACCTAAGTTAACTATGCATTAAATCCACAACACGAGTAGAAAGACAAAGAAAAGGAAAAGCCTAACTTCCTGTTTAGATGCTTCTGTCTACACAGCTGAGGAGCTGAGGAAAACTCTGGATAGTCTAGCAACACTGCTCCATCCTTCTTGCCAGGCCATCTTCCCTGGGTCACCCTATTAGAAGTAACTTACACTGTGTAGTAATGATATATGTGAAGAAACAATCGTGAGTTATCAAACTTCACTTTCAAATATACTCCTACAAATATTAGGCCAAAGAACCATTTTAATTAGAAGAACACATGGGAAAACTCATAATGAGTGCTGTGTACCAAGGTTTGCAGAATGATTTTCTCCAGGCAGAGTTTCAGTGTCAATAAACCAAGATGAACAGACGTCAATCATACAGAGCTGCTGCTTCCTTTGGTAGTGGAAGCATTTTAAAGGAATTTGTTCTTCATTTTTACTAAAACAATTTGGAACAAGTACAATCAAATTTAACTTGTTTTCCTTTCAGTATTAACTTTTTGAGCCAAGAAAACCTTTATTCCACTGAAGCCTTATTTTTCCCTCTGTGCCTAATAGGTCTCTTCTTCCTCTGTAGTTAGTATCCACTAGTACCCTGGTAATAGTAACTGTGGACAATAGGTACATTCATGCATCATCAAAAAGTAGATGCTCCTCTAAGTGCTTCTGTGCTGCTGAGGATACTATAATTGATCTGGGTCTCCATCACTAACCTCTGACTTTAAAAACAGCTATCATAAAGGGGAATATTTTTTAATTCCTACATATACTTTGATGAATACAGATTTTTTTTAAAAAGTCAATTTTATCTGCCAAATCAGACTTTTTCTTCCAAAATGATACGTGTGTTTAAATATATATATGTGTATATGTGTGTATATTTATAATTTCACACATGGTTTACATTTTTCTAATTTCTTTCCATGAATTAATATTTATAAGCATATTAATTTGAAAGTCAATCTGAGACAGGCATACGATTTCTAGATAAGAAAACACAGATGGTGGCATGATTTTCTGCAGACTATTTTTATAATGACTCTCTTACAGACAATCTGTTTTATCAGCTTTCCAATGGGTCCACAGTACAAAGAATTCCAAAAGAGAAAAATTTTAAGATTCCAAAAATGCTTGGCTGTGAAGAGATTCAGTGGGCATAGCTTCCTCCTTGCCAAGGCTCTAGAATGTGTCAAACTAAGAATAAAGCTTAACATTTCCTATCCTGCCCCTGCAAAGGAACCTTGTTGTTGTATTGTGAGCTGCTGATGTGGCTTTGGGCCATAAGGGTAATGGAAATTTGCTACAGAGTGCGAAGAAAATGTATCAGGCATAAGAGGTGGGTAATCAAGCGATGAATCAACAAACCAGGCAGCACCAAACAAGCAATCCCATAGGGTCAGGGCTCAGGAGCAACCTGACTGCAGCCTGTTATCTAGAAATGATCACAAGTAGACCAGACACAGTGCGTCCTTATGAAGGTGCGCACAGGGAACGGATATATAACCACTGGGGAACAGGAAGGGAACTGCCAGCTTCATGAGTAATCATTAATGATCAGTAATAACAGTGAAAGTTTCGTGATGTTTTCTATTGAGGAGAGTGCAGCACAATTTAGTCAAAAGCCATTCATCTATGTAGGCACGGTGCCAGCCTTATCTAATTCAGAATAAATTGGTGCGGGCTAAGTTGTGCTTTTAGTGGTTAAAGATCGCCCACATCAACTTATCAAGCCTCTGAATTTTGAATGCATAACCCCACACACACAAGGCAAAGGAAGCAACTAAAAGGCAGATGTGCTAGAGTTAGTATCACCAACAAGAAATAATGCCAGCACTCAGGATCACATGCTAACAGCATCCCCATCACTAACTTCCAGGACAAAAGACTGAACTCTGTTTAATAGCTAAATAATTAAAGAAGTTATTAAGAAGCCATTTCACCATTTAAAAAAATAGCTCAATTAGTTGGCAAGCTGATCTCAGAGCAATCTTGAGATACACAGGAAAATGATGTGAATTTTATGGGTTAGCGGAAATGTTTGTTTGAAATATTAACTCCTATGGCTCCTTAGATTTTAACAAATATAGTGTGTGTTTGTGTGTGTGTGTGTGTGTGTGTGTGTGTGTGTGTGTATGGGCTTTGTGAGAACATAACATTGTGTAGTCTGTGAAATAACAAAGTCAATTTTTAAAAGAATCTGGGAGGAATCTGTCCACATAAATTAATATTTTGTTTCAGTTCCTTAACTCAACCTCACTATAATCACATTTGAAGAAAATTTTATATTTAAGGTCAAGAATATTGGCATAAATCTAAAGTTTCTCAGATTGGTAGCATATTGGTTGTACTCCAAATGATTACAGACTAACTCAAATTTCATGCTTTAATATAATGCTTCAGTCCACTCAAATGTTTATATGCCTTATTGAACAAAGGCATTTTTATTATACTTTTAATGGGTGTTGGGTGTTAACTGTATTAATTGCTGAAGAAAGCATGCCAACAAAGAAATTCAATCCAAATGCATGCTAGGTATTATAATGGCATAAGCATGCTACTGTTTCACAAATATGGACAGGAAAAAAGTACTTGCCATCATATTAAATATATATTTCAATGAGATTTTGTTGCCAATTTTTAATATCTAATCATCCCAGTTTTCAGGTACAAAATAATGTGATGTTTTATATTCATTTGTTCAAGAAAATACAATTAGTGTTTAATGTTGCTAAAAATAAAAAGGTTGGACCTCCTGCTCAATCATAGGATACACTTCCACTAGAAGTCCAGTCCTCAATGTGGGTAGAGATGCCCTGCTCAACCACAGGCCACACCAGCAAGAAGACCAGAGAGAACAAAAGACCCATCCAACAAAGACAAACTGAGAAATTGGCACCTAGGCCTAAAACCTTCCCAAACCCAGATCCTACATGTCGGAGTAAGAATACAATAAACAACATCCAAGGGAATATGTCACCACTACAGCCCAGGTATCCTACTACAATAAGTTCTGAATATTCCAGCACAGCTGAGGAACAAGAAAAAGGCTTAAAAATCAGTTTTATGACAATAACAGAGGTCATTAAAAGATAGTTCTTAAAAATACCTTAAAGAGATCCAGGAAAACACAAATAAACATTTAGAAGAAATAAATAAAATCCCTGAAAGTAAGCCAAGAAAATGCAAAGAAATGGTTGAAATAAATAAATAAAAGTGTTCCAGTCCTGGAAATGGAAATAGGAGAAATCTAACACACACTCTCAGACAGAGAGAGAGAGAGAGAGAGAGAAAGAGAGAGAGAGAAAGAGAGAGAGAGAAAGAGAGAGAGAGAGAGAGAGAGAGAGAGAGAGAGAGAGAGAGAGAGAGAGAGAGAGAGAGAGAGAGAGAGGAGAGCGAGGGAGAATTCTGGAAATTGAAAATCTATGTAGGCAAATGAGAATTATAGACACAAACATCACCAACAGGACACAAGAGATGAAAGAAAGAATCTCAGGCACAAAAGATATGATAGAAGAACTAGAAACACTGGTCAAAGAAAATGTTAAATATAGAAACTACCTGACACAAAACATCCAGGAAGTCTGGGACACTAAGAAAAGACAAAATCTAAAAATAATAGTGATAGAAGAATACCAGCTCAAAGAAAAAATAATCAACAAAATCACAGAAGAAATTTTTTCTAATCTAAAGTAGGACATAAAGTGTTCAGAACACCAAGTAGATTGGATCAGAAAAGAAATTCCTTTCACCACATAGTAGTAAAAATACTAAGCATATTGCATATTTGAAAGAGAAAAAACAACATATAAATGCAGACTTATTAGAATTATACCCAACTTGTCAATGGAGACTCTAAAATCCAGGAGGATCTGGACAGATATATTACAGACTCTAAGAGAACACAGATGCCTGCTCATACTACTACACCTAAGCAAAACTTTCAATCATCATAGATGGAGAAAATAATATATTCCATGACAAAGTCAAATTTAAACAATATCTATCTACAAATCCAGCCCTACAAAAGGTACTAGAAGAAAAAAACTCTGGTGCAGGAAGTTCACTACATCCATCAAAACACAGAAAATAGATAATCTCACACCAGAAAAGCTAAATGAATAAATAAATGAATGAAAGAAAACAACACACACAAACAGTAACAACAGGAATCAAAATATCATTGCTAAAGTAATATTGCTCAGTATCAGTAGACTGAATTTCCCAATGAAAAGATACAGGATAGCAGAATGATTTGAAAACAGGATCCATCCTTCTGCTACAACCAAGAAACACACCTCAAACAAGGATAAACATGAACTCAACTGGCTGAGCTATGAATGTATATGCATAGACAATGCTTCTTGTTGGCTACAGAATCCCTGTGATTTATTTTTAGATGCCATTATTCTTATGGCATAAATGAAGATTTGCAGATGTCTTTCTTCTGCTCATACAAAGAAGAAAGAACCAACCTTAATTGTTCTGTGCATCACCCACACCTCATACATTTATAATTTTAGGTCTGTATAATGCTTGTGAGAAAATATATGTTTTTAAAACATAAGAACTGGACACTGATGCTGCATCATAACTGACAGAATTCAGTTCTCTCAGCATGCTGTACACTGACATCCTGCATCCTTCATGTTACAGCACCAAGTGCCTTAGCTGGTCTTCCTCATCAGAACAGGGCAGCTCCCAGGACAGCTTCAAAGAAAGCTTCCATTCCCAATTGGTCTGGTATTGCAGACTGTCCCATACAGGACTTTAATTAAGCCTGGAATTTCTCAACATTTAGAAACTGGACCACAAATGCTATTCCTAGTTTGTTTAACAATTTTCTACAATTTTATTTGGACCACTACAAAAGTATTATTCCTCCCCAATCAGCTGGAAGAAACCTTAAGAGAACCACACCCGATTTCCCTTAAGTGGGGTTATGTAGGGTTTTGATTGCTTTCTTGGGCTATGGATGTTTATTTTCATTGGGAATTGGTTATAAGTTATTATAGGTCTTATTCAGAGAGAAAACAAGGTTGGACTCAGTGATGTCTCTCTTTTCCTTTATCTTTCTTTCATAGGTATGGAGATAGGGTTGAAAAGAAAGAACTGGAAATATACAAATATATAGAGATGATAGAACAAAAAGTAGATTATTGAATCTACTCCTCAACTTAAGGCCTTAATTATTACTCACAATGTTATTTTTAATTCACTAGTATAGAATTTTGTATACTGACGCAAAATAAGTTTAGTTTTGATACATTGGTACAGAATTCAAATTTAAGATTATTCTTCACACACAAAATATATATTTCTACTCTAATAAGAAGTATTGTACCCATACAATTCAATTATAATACAAGGTTTACTTCTAATACTTTGAAAGTGCTTTTGCAGGATACTCAGGTCAATTAAGTAATACAAGTCAATTGCTAGTTGATCAAATCATGGTCATATCAATTACTAGTCTATTTTTATCACAAGAATATACATCCTAGGTTTAGCAGATAGATATGGTTCTATAGATAGATAAGGTAAAATAGATAAGGCTTCAAAAAACCTCAGAGACCTACAGAATATGGCATTTAACAATGTTTTTATTATTTTAAATTTTCTTTGACAATAAGACAGGTTAACTCCTTGCAACACCCAGCCAACCTCAAAGAAGATGGTGAGCATCAGCGAACCTCCTTATGGAGATGACTTCCAATGTGACAAACAAGCCTCTGGGCAAATTGTCTTAGTTTCTGCCACAGAGAGAAGTCTACCTAAAAATGGGCAAGCTTTGATACAGGCAGAGTCAACAGCCAAACTCTGCCAAGACAGGCTAAACAAGTCCTCAATAGTTCTTGCCTCATAAATGTGTCTGTCAGATATATTGGGCCAGAAGGCTGAAGATGATGCTCCAATATTACAGAGAGTTTTGGGTGACTGATAGAGCACCAAACTGTCTCTGTCATTTTCTCATTTTGGAAGATTCTAACATGCACTTCCTGGCTACTCAGGTAATTAATTTTATTCCTTCTCAAGTCTCTGATGGGGTTGAAGACCAGACAGTTTAGTTTTACAATTAAGCTTAGTTGTTTAGGGGTTAAGATGTCTCCACAGTTGTGTGGAGAGCGAGGACTGACTCTGAAATGAACTCTGGTGCCCCCTATTTGACCACTTCCCCTTGGTGGGGAGGCCATGTGGCACTCCGAGGAAGAGTAAGCAGGCATCAGGATGATACCTGATAGGCTGTGATCATATAGTGGAGGAGGAGATTCCCTTCTATCACAGACCTGGGGGAGGGGAATAGGGTGAAAGAGGGAATGAGGGGGAACAGGAAGATGCAAGTGAGGGGGTAACAATTGAGATGTAATCTGAATAAATTATTTAAGTTTTAAAAAGATGTTTTTATGTCTAGATAGATGTTTTAAGTTGATAAAGATGTACCAAGATAGGAAAGATGCTTTCTTCAAGGTTGCCAAATAGAAATAGCGAAAATACTATGAATACAATATTTATATAATCCCTGACTGTTTTGTGGTTCTTCTTGCTATAGGTATTTTATAGTATATGTGTTTAATAATATAAATCTATATGTTAAAAAAGAAAAATAAAAAATTATTTTAAAAACATGAACTCAAGGCAAAAGATTAGAAAAAGACATTACAAATAAATGGACCCAAGAATCAAGTTGGTGTAGATATTCTAATATTTAACAAAATAGACTTCCAACCAAAATTAATCAAAAGAGATAGGGAAGGACACTTCTACTCAAAGGAAAATTCCACCAAGATGACATTTCAATTCTTAACATTTATGTTCCAAATGCAAGGGCACCCATATTTATAGAAGAAACACTTCTACAGTTTAAATCATATATAGACCCTCACACACTACTAGTGGGAGACTACAGTACTCCACTTTCACCAGTGAACAGGTCATCTAGACAAAAACTAAACAGAAATACTGCAGTTAACAGATGTCATGAACCAAATGGACCTAACAGATATCTGCAGAACATTTTACCCAAACACAAATGAATATATTTCCTTCTCAGCACCTCACAGAAGTTTCTCCAAAATTGAGCACATACTTGGTTATCAAAAACATTTTCAACAGATAAAAGAAATTTAAAATAACCCATGAATCCTTTCAATCACCACAAATTAAAACTTGACTTCAACAACAACAAACAAAAATCTTACAAACTCATGGAGACTGAACAACTCTTACTGAATGAAAAATGTGTCAAGACAGAAATTAACACCTTCCTAGAATTCAATGAAAATGAATACACAGAATAACCACTAGGAAAAAAGACAGCATTTTCAAAAAAATGGGGATGGTCAAACTAGCTGGCTGCATTTGGAAGCTGCATTTGGAAGAATCCAAATAGATCAATATTCATCACCCTGCACAAAACTCCATATATATCAAAGACCTCAACATAAAACCAGATACACTGAATCTGATAGAAGAAAAAGTGGGAAATAATCTTGAATGCATTGGCTGAGGAAACAACTTATTGAACAGAATATTCATAGTACAGGCAACTAGATCATCAATTAATAAATGGAATACCAACCCACCATAAAACCTCTGACCCAAAATTCATCCTGCCTACAAGTATACATATGAAGCAGAGATTGAGAAAATGGCCTACCAATGGTTGACCCAAATTGAGACCCACCCCATGGGAAAGATTAATGATACTATTAATGATACTCTGCTATGACTGCAGACGGGAGCCTAGAATAACTGTCTTCTGAGAGTCTTTGTCCAGCATCTGATGGAAACAGATGCAGAGACCCACATATAATCAATAGGCAGAGTTCATGGTGTCTTGTGGAAAAGTGAGAGAAAAGATTAAGGAAGCCTGAGGGGTCAAGGACACCACAAGACCTACAGAGTCAACTGAGCTGGACTCATGGGGGCTCACAGAGACTGAACCACTACCAAAGAACATCCACGGGCTGAACTTAGGCCCCTACATATATGTAGCAGATGTGCGGCTTGTTCTTCATGTGGGTCCGCTGATAATTGCAGTGGGGGCTGTCCCTGACTCTGTTGCCTGACTTTGGATCCCCTTCCCGTAGCTGGGCTTCCCTGTCTGGCCTCAGTGAGAGGGGATGCACTTAGTCCAGCTGCGACTTAATGGACCAGGGTGGGTTGGTACCCATGGGGAGCTCTCCTTTTCTGAGGAGAAGGGAGGAGGGACAAGGAGGGGGAGATGGTGAGACTGGGAGAAGAGGAAGGAAGGGCCTGAAATCATATTGCAAACTGATTAAATACATAACAAATAAATGAATAAATGGAACCTCATGAAACTGAAAAGCTTCTGTAAGGCAAAGAAAGTCATCATTAGGACAAAATGGCAACTCCACATCTGGCAAAGGACTAATATCCAAAATACATACATCAACAAACCAAATAATCCAATTTAAAAATGGGGCAGAGATCTAAACAGATAATTCTCAATAGAAGAATCAAAAATGGCTTTCTCAGAGGAAGGACAGCAGGTCACCGAGAAGAGACTTGATACCCTATGAGCATATACAGGGGGAGGTAATCCCTCTCAGGAACAGTCATAGGGGAGGGGAATAAGGGGAAAACGGGAGGGAGGGGAGAATGGGAGGATACAAGGGATGGGATAACCATTGAGATGTAACAAGAATAAATTAATAAAAAAAATTAAAAATTAAAAAAAAAATCAAAAATGGCTGAGAAACACTTAAAGAAATTTTCAACATCCCTAGCTATCAGGGAAGGGCAAATCAAAACCACCTTGAGATTCCATCTCAGAATGGCTAAGACCAATAAGACAAGTGACAGATCATACTGGAAAGAAAGTGGAGGACTAGAACACTCCTCCTTTGCTGGTAGAAGTGCAAACTTATACAGCCACTGTGGAAATCAATATGCCTGTTCCACAGACAATCGGGAGTAGATCTACCACAAGACCCAAGAATACCATTCTTACGCATATACCAAAAGGATGCCCCATCCTACAAGGACACTTGCTAAGCCATATTTATTTCTGCTTTATTCATAATCACCAGGAAACAGCCTAGAAATCTCTCAAGAGAAGAATGGATAAACAGCATGTGGTATATTTTTACATAATGGAGTACTACTCAGCTGTTATTTTAAAAAAATGACGGCATGAAATTTGCAGGTAAGTGGATGGAACTAGAAAAAGAAAATCTGGAATGAGATGACTCAGATCCAGAAAAACAAATATGGGATATATTCGCTTGTAACTGGATATTAGCCATTAAGTAAATGATAACCAAGCTACATTACATAGACCCATAGAGGTTGAGTAAAGAAGAGGAGTCTAAGGAGAATGTGTGGATCTTCTTGAGAAGAGAAAATAGAATAGATTTTATGGGTGGGCTGGGGATGAGTGGCAACAGGAATAGGAGGGAGCAGGTTGTGGGAGGAGGAGGGGGATGAGAGTGTAGAAAGAAACGTCTGGAATTGGGGGTCACTTGGGTAATGGAGGATGGCGTGGAAACTTAATGCAGTAAAAACTTCTGGGGATCTATGAGGGTGACCTTAATGCAGACTCCTAATAATGGAAGATATGAAGTCTCAACTGGCCATCTCTTGTAGCCAGGCAAGGCTTCCAGTGGAAGGACTGGGTTGCATTTAATTGAGGTTGAGAAATAAACTAAGCAAATGTCCTTGTTGTATGGTAGAGCACCTTTCAGGCATATGCCCAGGAGTGGTATAGCTGGGTCTTGAGGTAGAACTATTCCAAATTCTCTGAAAAAGCACCAGATTGATTTCCAAAGTGGTTGTACAAGTTTGCACTCCCATCAGCAATGGAGGAGTGTTCCCTATTCTCCACATTCTCAACAGCATGAGCTGTCACTTGAATTTTTTGATCTTAGCCATTCTGGAAAGTATAGGATAGGTCTGAGTCATTTTGATTTGTGTTTCCCTGATGACTAAGGATGGTGAGTATTTATTTAAGTGTTTCTCAACCATTCTATATTCCTCTGTTGAGAATTCTCGATTTAGCTCTGTACCCTATTTTTAATTGGATTATTTGTTTAGTTGGTGCTTAATTTCTTGAGTTCTTTACATATTTTGGATAGTAGTCCTTTGTAGGATGTAGGGTGGCCTTGCCAGGCCACAGAGGGAGAACACGCAGGCAGTCTAGATAGACTTGATAGGCTGGCATGAGATGATAGAGAAAGGGCTCTAGGGGAGGACTGAGGGAGGAATGACGGAGAGAGGATGGGATGGGAGGAGATGAGGAAGGGGGCTACAATCAGAATATAAAGTGAATAAGTTAAAAATAAAAACATTAAATTTTATTTAAAAAGCCATCATCAAGAGTTTAAAAAAAAAGAAAAAAGAAAGAAATGAAGAGAAACACTGTTTTATAAAAATAACTAACAAATGGCATGCCAACATGGGGCAAAATGTACAGTAGTCAAGCAATAACTTATGTAAAAAATAAAATTACAGAGCATTTTCTTAGTTCTGTTCAAAAAGAGAGGAACCACGGTTTCTAAGGCAGGAGCTCATATCTTCCTGATTAGACAGATCCCCAGCTGAGCAGCAAGGCCTCTAGCCAGCTACAGAAAAACAAAAACTGATGCATACAAACCCTACAGAGGTGGTTCTTTTAGCCCTTGCTAAGAAAAAAAGTGGCTCTTTAACAGGAGGAGCAAGCTTCGCAAAGCCAGACTTTTCCTAGCCAAGTCAGGAAGCTAAATCCCTTTGAGAAGGGGCTCTTGCTGGCCTGACTGGCATATAGGCCAAAGGAGCAAACACTTATGTATCCAATAACTTCCCAGAGTGAACACAGGTCAAGGATCCAGTGAGAGTGTCGGAAAAAAACCTCTCCCTGGAAAAAGGAGCCAAAGACAGAATGAGAAGCCTCAAGCGTCTGAACTGGTAAGGTCTAGCAGGGAAGCCATGTCTAAGAAAGTAAATCCTTAGGGAGAGCTTTTGAGACTAAAGAAGATTATTTCCTATGTTGAAAATGGAGGACGACACAGTGGCGTGGTGCTTCTGGATTCCATTTGAGTTTGTTTCTCTTAGCACGCAAATAATCTTTCAGTGACAATTTTAGTTTTGTATATCCTTTTTGGGGGAAATCAGAATAAAACAGACTTGGAAATGGAAGAGACTGAGAAAATGGATGCTAAATTAAAGGCCATAGAACAAAGATTGGGGGGAATCTTTGAATCAAAATAGGTAACCTTCAGAGAAACCCAATCAGGAACTTACAATCACACCAAAAGAGTAGTTCCAGATGAGGAAAATTCACAAAGGCCTGAAGAAATTGAAGAATGGCAGCCCATTAAGATGCTGGCTAGAAAGGCTTTGGCTGTAGGTCAACATGGTCGGACTGGATGGTGTGTGTGTATTGTCAAGGTTCAGTTACTGGATAAAGGTTTTTACGCTAAAGTAGAAATGCAGATCCTGTTTGATATTGACTTGGAACAAAGTCATACCATGGCTTGTATTTTCCATTTTACAGAGATTAGAGAGCTAAAATATATGTACCATGCCACGGGTTCATATTCCGAATTCTAATGGGCCTTTGCCTTAAATTCTGTAGGTTATGATTCTAAGGGTTTTTCATTTGTTAGAGATGGTGACTGTCTTGGAGATGCCTTTGCAAATGGGGGCTGATATATCTATTGGAATACAACATTTTTTTTTAGATATGACATAAAACCCGTCATAGATATAAATTATAATCGTATCGGTCAAACAATTATAAAAAGATATAACAGTAAATTTTTAAAGGTGATCAAATAATAGAAGGGGAATATAATATTTTCCCAAAATAGATTAAATAATGATATATTGATTTTAACTTTTTTAAATAAGACAAGCAGCACGCTTGCTAAGATATACTGGACTTTAGAAACGACTGTTGAATTAGAACAGCATATAAAGGTCCTAATTCAAAATTGGAAGACAGGAAATATGTTGTGTTGGGGAGAAGACTATGCTCCTATCTCAACAGGAAACAAAAGATTATGTATTCCATCCAACCTGTTGGGAATCAGATTTGGCAGGGGAAGACCTCCTGAAGATCTTGACTGCAGACAGAAGGAAAGAAATCAAGAAGGCCAAACAGGACAAGTAACATAATTTGCTGATCCCTCCACATGGAAACAGTCTCAGCTCTGAGACTGGCTGAGATATGAAAATGTCTCCAGCCAGGACTTCAGCTATGCAGGGCCGATAAATCTGTGGCTACAAATATCTCAGGACTTATCAGGCCTTTCTTTGAAATGTCATAGATAAAAATTTACTTTACAGAGAATCATCTTTAACCGAACTGTGCTCAGTGCGCAGCCCATAAATATATTGATACACAAATGTATAATACCTCTAAAAGTTCATATGTTGCAGAGCGAGGGGACCAGACAAGTAGTTCAGGTGATCCAACTTTACAGATGGCCTCGATGACAATGTTTGCTTGAAAATCTGCATCTGGGACAATTTCAAACATCCAACATCCCAGACTGTTCCAGTCAGGACTTCAGTTAGGCTCTGAACTTTCTCAGCATTCAGAGACTTGACAGAAAAATATTTCTTAAGGCTGGACAATATCACAATTTTATCGGGCCTCCAAAAAGAAAAACTACATCCCAAATCAGCAGGAAGCAATTTAAGAAAACTATACCCCATTTCTAAGAGGGGGGGTGGGTGTTTTTTGGTCATTGTATGAATGATAGATGTTTGTTATTGTTTCAAGGGGTTGGTTATAGGAATTAAAAGTAAAGGTGTAGATTATCATATCTACTTTTATACCAAGAACATTAATAAGCCAAAAATATTACATTGGTATATATCTTTGTATGTTAATATAGACTTAAGATTATATTTGGTTGCAACCTCTAAGGTACTATACCTATATAATTCTTAAGAACTGCAATGTTAAACTCTAGTCATTTTGGTTTTTGTTGTTGTTGTTGTTTTTGGTTTTTTTTGTTTTTTTTTAAATTTTATTAATTTATTCTTGTTACATCTCAATGGTTATCCCATCCCTTGTATCCTCCCATTCTCCCCTCCCTCTCATTTTGCCCTTATTCCCCTCCCCTATGACTGTTCCTGAGAGGGATTACCTCCCCCTGTATATGCTCATAGGGTATCAAGTCTCTTCTCGGTGACCTGTTGTCCTTCCTCTGAGTGCCACTAGGTCTCCCCCGCCAGGGGACATAGTCAAATGTGAGGCACCAGAGTACTTGAGAAAGTCAAATCCCTCTCTCCACTCAAGTGTGGAGACTGTTCTGACCATTGGCTAGATCTGGGTAGGGGTTTAAAGTTTACCGCCTGTATTGTCCTTGGCTGGTGCCTTAGTTTGAGCGAGACCCCTTGGCCCAAATCTGCCTATCATAATGTTCTACTTGTAGGTTTCTAGGACCCACTGGATCCTTCTACTTTGCTATTCTCACATGGTTCTCTCATCTAGAGTCCCAATAGGATGTCCTCCCCTCTGTCCCAGTTTCCTGGTAAGTGAAGGCTTTCATGGGACAACTCTAGTCATTTTGAAAGCTATTATTACAAACTGTTTAAGATGAGTAAAAAATACATATTATAAGTCAGGCAATCAAGCTTATAGTCATGTTAGATACTAGTTTAGTTAATTACAAAAATATATTTTCTAGATTGACAGATGGAAAATAGATAAAAACAAACAATACAGATAAGATAGGTAGGGGATCTTCAAAAACCTCAGAAATCTACAGAAACAGCATTTAAAGATTTTATTAACTTAAGGCTTCTTTGACATGAGACAGGTCTGCTCCTGGCAGCACCCCATTCTACTTTAAAGAGCATCAAAGGCTTCATATGTGGCAAGGAAGCCAAGGGGTGAGAAAATGCCCTTGTGTCAAATACAGACAGAATACTGTCCAAAACTGGATAAACTGGATGTAGGAGAGTTGACTGGTGAGCTTTGCAAGGACAAGGTAGGCACGTCCTTTATAATTCCTGCTTCACAGAAAAGTCTGCCAAATATTCTGAGCCAGAAGGCTGAAGGTGATGCTCCAACATTATAGAAGAATTTTGGAGGACTGACAAAGCAGCAAAATATCTGTCATTTCTATACCTTTGGAAGCTGTTTGCCAGCACTTCCTACATAGTAGGTAATATTTATTCCTTTTTTTTTTCTAGTTTTCTTTATTATTATTATTATTAATTTATTCTTGTTACAAGTCTCTGATAGAGTTGAAGACTAGATAGCTATAGTCTCACAGTTAAACTTAAATTGTTTAGGATGATAGAAATTGATACACAGTAGAATACTTTATCTAAAGGTGCCAAAAATAGGTAAATCTTACATAATAATTTTCATGCATATTATTATGCATAGTAATTGTAAGAAAAGGAGTCTTTTATTAGACTAAAAGGGTGAGATATAGGCATGAGGTTACTGTTTAATTCAAATGCTGATGTCTGTACACACCATACCTGGTTGCAAGCCTTATTGTGAAAATCTCTTGTCTCGATGTTATATGAACTCTGCTCCCCAATTGTTCGCTTGTATGCAATAAAGCAGCTTACATCAATCACTAAGCAGAGGAGAGAGTAAGATTGGACTTCCTGCCAGCTAGGAGAGGAGGAGTTAGAAGAGGAAATAGGGATTCAACAGATGATTCATCCACAGGCAGAGGTGCAGAAGAGATAAAGAAGATTCAAGTGGAGCAAAGAAAGAACTGAAAAGCAAGTAACGTAAGGATTTTGGCAAACGTGGAGTCAGGATAGCATAGAAGGTTAAAAACACACTTCAATTGTTCAAGATTGTGTTGTAAAGCCTTATAAACAAATATAAAAGAGTCTCAATTATTTGTGTGATAATCATGTTAAGAAATAAGCTAAGAGGAAACAACCACAGTTTTTTTAAAAAATAAACGTAATATCCATGATTGAGGTGATCTTAGTTCTTAGAGGTCAATTTACTACTGTTTCAGCTAACTTGACTTAGTACCAAGGTGTCATCTAAATGTTTATGTTGATAGTTATATAGACAATTGATACTCTCAACTTTAGTCAGAGAATCTTCTCTTTGCAATAAAGTTTTTCCTTTTTTTATTAATTAAACATTTTTTATTTTTACATATACATTTATATTATTACACACACACACACACACACACACACACACACACACATATATATATATATATATATATATATATATATATATATACAATAAACTAACTATAGCAAGAAGAACCATAACACAATGAGGATTTATATAAATGTTATGTTCTTAGTGTTTTGGCTATTTGTATTTGACAGCCTTGAAGAAAACAGCTTTCCTATCTTGGTGCATCTAAAATTCTTAATATAGATCAATCTCCATCACATCTTGTCATTATCAACTTAAAACATCTATCTAGACCTAAAAGCATCTTAACTCCTGAACAACTAAGCTCCATTGTAAAACTAAGCTACCTGGTCTTCAACTCCATCAGAGATTTGAGAAGGAATAAACTTGGTTACCTGAGTATGCTGGGAGTGCAGGTTAGTAGCTTTCCAAATGAGAAGATGACAGAGAAAGTTTTCTACCTAATTAGTCACTCAAAACTCTCTATAGTGTTGGAGCATCTTCTTCAGCCCTCTAGCCCAATATATCTGACAGACATATTTGTAAGGCAGGAACAATTGAGGACTTGCTTACCCTGTCTTGGCAGAGTTTGGCCATCAACTCTGCCTGCATCCAAGCTTGCCATTTTTTAGGCAGAATTTTGTCTGTGATAGAAACAAGGACATTTTGCCCAATGGCTTATTTGCCACATTTGAAGCCATCTCCATAAGGAGGTTCTTTGATGCTCATCATCCTCATTGATGTAGGCTGAGTGTTGCCAGGAGTTAACCTGTCTCATTGTCCATGAATCTTTAAAATAATAAAAAATTATTTTTAAATGCCATATTCTGCATGTCTCTGAGGTTTTTGAAGACCTTATCTAACTAGTCTACCTTGTCTTTCTATAGAATCATATTCTTGTGATAAAAGTAGACTAGTGATTGACATGACCATGATGTGATCAGCTGACAATTAACTTGTATAACTTATTTATCCTGAACAGCCTGCAATAGCACTTTCAAAGTAGTGGAAGTAAACCTTGTATTATAATTGAGTTATATGGGTACAATACCTCATATTAGAGTAGAAATATATATAATATTTATAAATATATGTATATATACTTACATTTGAATTCTGCACCTCTGTACCTAGAATTAAACCTATTTTCTATATACAAAATTCTATACCAGTGAATTAAAAATAACCTTGTGAATGACAATTCAGGCATTAAGTTGAGGAGTAGATTTAATAATCTACTTTTTGTTCTATCTTCCCTATATATTTCTATGTTCCCCTCTTCTTTCTTTTCAACCCCTATCTCCAAACCTAAGAATGTAAGATAAGGGAAAAGAGAGACATTGCTGAGTCTAATCTTGTTTTCTTCCTAAATAAGACCAATAATAACTTGTAACCAACTGATAACAACCCTCTATAGCCCAGGAAAGCAACCAAAAACCTACTCAACCCCCCTTAAAGGAAATGGGGCATCATTCTCTTCAGGATGATTTGGGATGAATAATACCTAGTAGGGGCCCAAATAAAATTGGGGAAATGGTTAAACAAGCTAGTAATAGCATTTGTGGTCTAGTTTCTAAATGTTGAGAAATTCCAGGCTGAATTAGAGTCCTGTATGGGACAGTCTGAAATGCTGGACCAAGTGAGATTGGAAGTTTTCTTTGAAAGTGTCCTGGGAGCCATCTTGTTCTGATGAGGAACAGCAATTGAAGCACTTGGTGCTGGAGCATGAAGGATACAGGATGTCAGTGTCCAGCATACTGAGAGAGGAATGGATCCTGCCAGGCCTGATCCAATGTCAGTGTCCAGTTCTCTTGTTCTGAATGCATAAAATTTCTCACAAGCATTATATAGTGCTAAAATTATAAGTGTATATGGTATGCATGATGCACAGAACAATTAAGGGCAATAAATGTTAATGAATACAGAAACACGGCTGTTCAAGATCCTAAGTATAATTGATGGATGGTTGCTGTGCCCTAAACTGGACATTTGTTTCAGCTCCTCTAAAGTTCAGGGAACATCACAAAAAAAGACATGAGAAGAAAAAATGCTGAAAGATTGGGGAAAGACTTTGAAAGCTATCTTGTAGGCCTCACACAGCCAATGCAATAGGATAGTGACTTTACAGCATGTAAGGCTATCAGCGATGGCCCTGCACAGGACTGGGGCTGACATCCATCAATCAGTGATTGGGAACTATTGGTTACTGATGGATTCTAGGTGAGGGGCAGCCCCTGTGTTCACTTGTAAATCCACTGATGAACCCACTAGACTTCAATAGATAGTTCCAAACCCAAGGTAATAAAAAAAAATGACCCTGTTTAAATTCAGTAAGTCACAAAGCAAATAGTTGTGAATATATGAAAGTGATTTATGGGGAGGAAGGGGAAACAGGGGAGTAGGAGAGGGATAGAGAAAGTGGGAGTGACAGTAGTCAGATGCATTTTATACATGTATGAAATTGTCTAGGGACAGATTTAATAGGTTATATTTTGAAAAGGCACTGACATTCTGGAAAGTAATATTATATATGCAAAAAGAGCCCTAAAAATAGAAAAAAAATATTTTTCTGCTTGAATTTCTATGTACACAATGCTTCTACATATTCTACTGCGTAATAATGAAATATGGATCATAAATAAGGGGACAAAGATAAAGATGAGCTGGGAAATCATTCTTTCTCTGTCAGTCTACATTTTTTTGTTTTGAACTATAAAATTTAACTTTCATGGGCCAAACTTACAACCAAGTTTGGGTAACTTCATTATTATACAAATTTGGACAGAAATTTGCTTCATTAGAGTGACCACTTACATAAATATAAAAATATGGATTGAGAAAAAATATGGTTTGAGGACAATCATTTAAAACCACTTTTAACTTGATTTTGAAAAAAAGTAGGCTAATGTGCACTAAATAATACAGCTTTAAAACAAGGAAGGTAGAGGAATTCTGGGCTGTAGACATTGGTTGGATTACTCTATCCACTCCTCTCAAATCCATTATCATTCTCCATTTGCCTGACCTCTTATTTACAACCAACACAGGGGGGTTCCAAGGACTGGTAGACTCTTCTATGTGCTGAGCCTCCAGCTGCTCATGTACGGACTGGTGACGTTCTTGTAATTTTTCTTTTGTTATGAGCCTCTGCTCTTCCCACACAGGTCTGTTTGAAATCCATTTTAGGGGCAAGGCTGTTGGTATATCAGCAGTGGCCCCTCTTACAAATTTGGGAACTCAATGCCTGAGAAGTTCTATGTTTGGAGAATAGGCATAGCTCGTAGTTGCTCCTGATCACTCATATTAATATCTTCCCCAGAAGCATGTACCATTTCACCCCTAGCTTAATCATTGTTTAATCTCTGTACTTGAAGGAATATTAATCTGAGTACCCCCCATTGTTGTAAGAGATCACTTCACCATAAATTTATGGGTATGTCAGCCACATAGAGTCTCAGCTTCCCTGTCTGCCTTTCTTGTCCCACACATGTAAGTCACCATATGTTAGTTTTATTTGAGATAATTTACCAATCCTGTAATTTCTGTACAAACCTTCTGGAATGGCCAATCTAGATTCCAACGCCTGTTGGAGAGAATCATGACATGGGCACCATGTCTGCTAGACCTTCTATTTCTTTTTATTTTTTTAATTTTATTAATTTATTCAGATTACAACTCATTTGCCATCCCATCACTTGTTTGTTATTTTAATTTTTATTAATTTATTCTTGTTACATCTCAATGGTCATCCCATCACTTGTATCCTCCAATTCCTCCCTCTCTCCCACTTTCACCGTATTCCCCTCCCCTAGGTCTATGAGTGAGGGGGACCTCCTCCTCCACTATATCAGGCCTTCTATTTCAACAACGTTCATTTGTATCATTAATTTAGGTCTCTGATCATTAGCCATTGTTTGACAGAACACACATTTTTCCTGCACTCCCAATGAACCTGTTCTTTCTACTAGAACGGCGCTGCCCTTGATGTAAGGAAACAGTAACAGCTAAGCAATTCTATCTCCTACATTAATTTGCATCTCCTGCTTTACACATGCTATGATTTTGATTTCTTCCTTACAATCCCCATCTATAATACCAGGATGCGCAATAAGACCTTGAGAAGTCCACTTCTTCCCAGAATTATTCCCACTGTTCCTGAAGGGAAACAACTGTAAACACCCCTGCTTAATTTGTAACATCCAACCTGTGGGGATAATGTAAGAGATTTATCTGAAGCTAGATCCAAGGCTGTGTTACCTTCGGTAGCCTGCATTAAGTCACTGATACCTAGTCCTCATTTTCCTGCAAGTCTGTTATTTCTAGACTGGTCAAGGAAAACCAGTTGTATTGTTGGTGGAGCCTCAGGATAACATAGAAAATAGATAACTTCACTTTAGAAAAACAAAAACCAAACAAATACACAAACATATTACCACAACCAACATCAAATTCAAAGGACCTAACAGTTACTGGTCAGTAATCTCTTTCAACATCAATGGTCTCAACTCTACAATAAAAAGACACAGAAATTAGGGACTTCCTAAAATTCAACGAAAATGAAGGCAGAATATACTCAGATTTATGGGACATATGAGAGAGCAGTGCTAAAAGGAAAGTTCATAGCACCAAGTGCCTTCATAAACAGAATGGAAACATTTCATACAGACAACTTAACAGCACATCTGGAAGCCTAGGGGGAAAAAAAAAAGAAGCAGAAATACCCAAGAGTAGTACATGGCTGGAAATATTAAACTTGGGGCTGACTTCAATCAATTAGAAACAAAAAGAACAATTCAAAGACTCAGCAAGATAAACAAACCCTTAGAAAAACTAACTAAAAGGCAGAGAGACACTATTGAAATCAACAAAATCAGAAATGAAAAGGGAGACATAACATCAGACACTGAGGAAATCCAAAGAATCATTAGATCTTACTTCAAAAGCCTATATGCCACAAAATTTAAAAATCTAAACGAAATGGTCAATTTTCTAGATAGATTCCACTTGCCAAAATTAAATCAAGATTAGGTAAAAAAACAAAATCAAATAGTCCTATTTCTCCTACTGAATTAGAAGCAGTCATCAAAAGTCTCCCAGCCAAAAAATAAGGCCAGGGCCAGATGGTTTCAGTGCCGTCAAAGAAGAGTTAATACTGATACTCTTCAAACTACCTCACAAAATAAAAATGTAAAAGCCATTATTCCTTACCTAACATATGTATGAGTGCGTAAACTACCACAGCCTCACATCTTTGTTCAAATTCTGCCAGGCACTTGGTTTTCTTCCCTGTGAACCATAAGCT
>OU015743.1:389862-400916 GCA_907169655.1 Acomys percivali | reverse complement strand
ATCCAAGTAATGACCGGACACTTCTCCTGGACCAGTTCAGTATCAGCGTCTGTAAAACGCCAGCCAACAGCCCAGCCACTCACTGCCAGACCACAACCCAGCAGACCCTCTCCACTACTGCCTGGAAGTGACTGATGTGGTCCAGTCTGCATTACCTGACCTAACAGAAGCCCTGCTATGAAAAACAGAAGAGGTCTGTTCACTGATAGAAACAGTTTTGTTCAAGACAAAATCAGATATGCGTGGCCCACAGTAGTTACCTTGGACAGGATGGATGGGCCCAGTCTCTCAGCTAAGGAACTTCAATACAAAGGGCTGAGCTCCAGGTGTTATCCCAGGCACCTCACTGTGTTGGGGGGGAGCGGGGATGGAGAGGGCAAAGCCTTCCCCACTACACCAACAGTCAGTATGCATTTGCCATGGCCCATATCTATGGGGCCCTCTATAGACAGAGGAGGCCACTCACCTCAGCTAGACCAAAGGGAGAAAAAAACCAATAACAAAATCCCTGGCTTTATGAATGCCAAGAGAAATAGCCATTGTCCAGTACAAAGGCATTAAAAGGGAAAATCCCAGAGGCCCAGGGAGGAAAAAAAAAGTTAGCTACTCAGAATGTGACTCTAGAACCTCTCCAGATCTTGATTACCCTGCCTAAACCTGAACTGCTCCAGCTGAGCCCACGTGTGTGTGTGTGCGCGCGCGCACAAGGAACATAGTGTTCACCCTTTTCTAACTGAAATCTATCTTGCAATGTGAAGCCACTGAGATCTGGGAATGTGTTTAGTTCTCTTAGTTGACTGGTGTAATTTGTTTACTATCAGAGCAAGTGGAATCTGAAGTGGAAGTAGACAGTCCAATTAAAATTATGATTCCACAAAAATGTTTCTGGACCAACTATAGCACTCATCATGTTTAAAGCACCAAATTCACAACAACAACATACAATGATTTTCCAGAACAATCAATAGCACTAAAAAAAATAATAATAAAAGCACATTTAATCTCTTTTTTACACATACACACACAAAATGAGAAGTGCACTTTAAAATTCAAATTCAACAAGCAGCAGTAGAAACTCCACAATCATAAAATGAAGTAGGCCTCAAATTTTCAATTGGGAATTACAATAATAGTGCAGAGATAAACTGGCATTAAATAGCAATGCAACATGATGCAGACCATTAATTTTGCTCCTGGAGACGCTTTATATCTTTTCTATTTGTAGCAAAAGTACAAAGTGTTGTAACTGGAAGGCTCTGTCTCATTTGAGATCAGATCAAAAAGTGATTAAATTTTTAGACATAATATTTCACAGCAAAACACAAAAGGCCTGGATAAAGTTCAACTCTTCACTTTAGAAAATTATGCTCTGTATAGATCTTTGATTGATAGACACTCCCAGCAAAAACTCACTATCAAGGAAATAATAACACTAGCAAACAATTTTTTATTTACACAGTTATTCACTTTACATGAATACCAATATACATACCAGTCATGGGCCCCTCCTTACCCTCCCCCAGTCCACCCTCCCTCTCTCTTCTCTCTATCCTCCCTCCCCTAACCCTAAGACAAGAGGAGCCCCCCTATATTAACCCACCCCAGTACACCAGCCAGATCAGTACTGAGCATATCCTCTTCCACTGAGGCCTCACCGGGCAGCCGTGCCAAAGGGAAGTGATCCAAAAGCAGGCATCAGAGTACATGACAGGGATAATCCCCGCTCCCCTTACTAGGGGAGCTACATGAAGATCAAACTCCCATCAGCTACAGCTGTGTAGGGGGGGGGCCTAGATCCAGTCCATGCATGGCCATTGGTTGGTGTTTCAGTGTCCCCAAGCCCCCACACACACCCTGGGTCCAGATTATTTGGCTCTGTTGATCATATTGTGGAGCTTCTGCCCCCTCCAGGTCCTTCTATCATTCCCCGAACTTTTCCACAAGAATCCCTGTGCTCTACCCAATGTTTAGCTGTGGGCCTCAGCATTTGTTTCAGTTCATTAACAGATGGAACCTCTCAAAGGACAGCTATGCTAGCCTCCCATCTGCAAGCATAGCAGAGTGTCCTTAATGGTGTCAGGGGTTGGCTCTCTCCCATGAGGTGGGTCTCAGGTTGGACCAGGCATTGGTTGGACATTTCCGTCTCTGCGCTTCCTTTATCCCTACACATCTTGTGGGCAGGGTGAATTTTGGGTTGGAGTTTTTGTGGGCGGGTTGGTGTTCTCTTCTCTCCACTAGGAATCTGGTATAGTAAGAGGGCGGCCTCCTCAGTCTCCATGGCCCCCGCTGCTCGGGGTCTCAGCTAGAGATCCCACCTCCCAAGAGCCTAGGTCTCCAGCTTGTCGAGGAGATGCCCCCACCTATGGTTTCTCTTCTCTCTGCAAGCCCTCTGCTGTCCACCTGCCTGCTTCCTGCCATGATGATCATGGACTCGTCTTCTAAAACTATAAGACAGACTCAATTAAATACTTTCTTTTATAAGAGTTGCCTTGGTCATAGTGTCTCTTCACAGTAATAGAACAGTAACTAATACAGCAGTTATTTATGTTAAATAAATACAGGTCATTCATGTTAAAGTAAAATTTAACTTAGGTTATTTTTTTTCAAGTGTAAATTCTTTAAAATCTATTAAAAGAATACAGACACTGTGGTGTATTAGGGTTTTAAAGGAAAGTATTTATTTGAGTAAAGAGATTTGAAGTAGGAAGAACATAGATGTGGTCATCAATGTCCATCGTTACATGCTCTGTGGTCACCAGTGCCCATCATTGTTATATTATCTACATCTCCTTGAGTATGACTAGGATAGTAAGATACTACTCCTAGGATTATATTACTTTATAAAACTAAAGGGACATAAGTCTAGTGGGTCCAACCTGATTACATCAGACCTTCAAAATAGTTTTCTCCCTCCAGAGGACAACATATTAGGGAGTTGGAGAGAGTCCAGGTGTGAGAGGGATTTTATGTACTATTGAGGCTTTAGAGATGGAGAAGAATCTGTAAGAAGGACTGTGGGTGGCCTCTAAAAATAGCCGTGAACACCCCATGGTTGACAAGTAGCAAAGAAATGAGAATACCATGTCTACATTTGCAAGGAAGTAAATTCTACCAACCTAAATGAGCTTAGGTTGTTCCCCAGAGCGTCCAGATGAGAGCCCAGCTAGATGATGCCTTGACCATGGTCTTATAAGATCCTATCACACAGAAGCCCATCTTTGGGTCCTACCCACATGCCTGTGAAATAATGAGTGATAATTGTTTTCTTTATTTATTGTTTATTTATTCACTCACTTTACATCCCAATCATAGCTCCCTTCTCTCCTCCAAGTCCCACTTTCTCTCCCTTTTCCTTCTATACCTCCTCCCCTATCCCTCAGATAAAGGGACCCCTCCCCTACACCAACCCACACCTGCAGATCAAATCAAATCAGGACTGAGTGCATCCTCTTCCCCTGTGGCCTAGCAAGGTAGCCCCACCATAGGAAAGTGATCAAAAGTAGACATTCCAGTCCATGTCAGAGACACCCTCCCTCCCCTTTCTGTGGGACCCACATGAAGACCAACCTGCCCACCAGTTATGTATGTGTAGGGGGCCTAAGTTAAGACTATGCATGGTCCTTGGTTGGTATATCAGTCTCCATAAACCCCCGTGCACCCAACTTAGTTGGCTCTGTTGGTCTTCTTGTTTTTGTTTTTGTTTTGTTTTGTTTTATTAATTTATTCAGATTACAACTCAATTGTTATCCCATCACGTGTATCCTCCCATTCCTCCCTCACTCCTGCTTTCACCCTACTCCCCTCCCCTAGGTCTAAGACCAAGGGGGACCTCCTCCCCCACTATATAGTCATAGGCTATCAAGTCTCATCTTGATAGTCTGCTTATTCTTTCTTTGAGTGCCATCAGGCCTCCCCACCAAGGGGAAGTGGTCACATATGGAGCACCAGAGTTCATGTCAGAGTCAGTCCCCGCTCTCCACATAACTGTGGAAAATGTCCTATCCATTGGGTAGATCAGAGTAGGGGTTCGATGTTTACTGCTTGTATTGTCCTTGGTTAATGCAATAGTTTGAACAGAGCCCCCTGGGTCCCGATCCACCCATCATGATGTTCAAGTAGATAATTGTTTTAAACTGACAAATAGAACAATTCTTTCATACTATCACTAAATAGTGACTTCCCAAACAGAATCCTTTGGTGGCATTATTTTCTTTAATTAAGTGTACTGACGTCAGATTTGAGACTTGTAAGCAGTAGCATTTTGCATGACTTAGTTCAGTGTAGTATATGATTCTAAATACACTTTTGTATCTATAGAATTTTTGTTTTTATTTTATGACATTTTTACTTGTTTATTTTGAATGTGTGCCTATATTTCATACATATGCGTGGGCATTGTGTTGTAAGATCCATATGGAGGTCAGAGGACAGCTTGGGGGAGTCAGTTCTCTTTTTCCACAATGCAGGTTAGTTTCAGGATTGAACCTGCTTGGCAACATATACCTGTATAAACCAGGTGGACTACTGATTTTCATTTTGTATTTAATGTTAATACAAAAGATATTCCTGAGAGAGTACTGTGCTCTGATGCTATCAATATTGGTTAAATAATAGACTGGTTTTACAGCCAGTTCCAGTGTTGGGAAAGGAATACATTATTAAGCAAATCCCACTACACAAAATCATCTCTTTGGAAATAAAGGGCTAAGAATCCTTGCATTTTAGTAGGAAGTAGATTAATAGAAAAGATAAATATTGCTGATGACTTTGTGCACTTACAATGGCTACCTTTGTCCCCAGCCATCCTTAGAGCTGTTCATATTAGGATATGACCGTAACCCAGCCTTACTGTTTAAAGGCTGTGCTCTAAATTGAAATTTTTTCATTTGCTAGGTGATATGATTCCTGAGGTTTTCCCAGCCTTCAGATCTACTTGCTGATTGTTTTTACTTTTTCAAATTTAAGCCTCTCTGAGGAGCAGCTATGCTACAGGCTAAAAGTGACTATACCCACAAAAAAATTCTATCTTTTGATTTCTATTCATTGTTCCTTCTCCTAAATTTATTCCCCAGTCTGCACTCTGAACTTGCTCCCAGCTCAATAAATGTGTCCCATGTTTGAACTCAATAGTGTCTAAGACCACTTCCAAATATTTTACAAATTGATCCTTTAATATAAAGTAAAACAATACAGTTTAGTAAGAGTTACATTGTCAGGTTAAGAGATTGGGAACTGTCCCTTGCTGTCATGGGATAGAAACTCCTTAAGAATCTTCAAGCCAATCAGCCAGTGTTTGTCAACACCTTGGCTATCTCTTCAGTTGGAAACTGAAAACACGAGACATGGGATCAATGAACTTGATGGCTTGTATTTTGCATTTTTTTTTCTTTAGGACATGCTATTATCAAGCAGCAGGCCAAGGTATTCTCAGCTGTCCCCAAATCTAGCAAAGGGTTGATAACAAGTTGTCTGCAAGCATTTTGATTGGTCTGTCTGTGATCTTTAGGGAAGTATGTCTACTCATAACCTTTCATTTCACTAGCAATGAAGTATTAAAGCCAAAAAGAGAAATATGAGATGCTATAAAAGACAGGAAAGAAATGCAATCAGATTTTAATATGTAGAATTTGGGTGACTTCTTGTTGCTAGTGTTGGGCTGTAAGAGAATCCCCGCATAATGATTGATACTTTTGGGAAATCATCAGGAGCTGAAATTAATTTCTTAGCCTAGAACTTTTATTTGGTACATGAAGAATTAAGACATAGCAAAAATCAAATATCTTTTATTAGCCATAATTCTCCTCAGTAGAAATTACTTTGTGCCTTCACCCACCAATCCTTATTTCTACTCTGAGGCATTGATTCACATGGTGATATCATCACTCACACTTATTTTTAAACTGAAACAATTAATGTCCTTAAGCTCAATTTCATTTAACACTCTTACATGAGTCAAAAGTAAAAATAGGTTTGAGGGATTCTTGTCATACCAGACTCACTTTAAAAATATTATTTTCACAAAGAAGTATTTTCATATGAAGATTTCAGGCTATAAGCACATTTTAAAAATACATTTTTAGTCTCTCAAGCATGACTTTTCCTGTATAGGAGATACACTTTTATGCCTCCATGCTTTCTTTTGTTTGTGTGTTTTCACTTTTGCGGTGTTTTAGTTTTGTTTATTTTGCCTGAGGTTTTATGACAGGGTCCTTTTTAGCCTGTCTAGTCTCAAAAAGGCCAGGTAGGCGAGAATGACACGGAACTTCTAATCCTCCTGCCTATACCTCCCAAGCACTGGGATTACAGACTTGTAGCACCAAACCTAATTCTTGTGGTGTTAGAGATCAAGTCCAGAGATTCACACAACCTGTGAATTTGTGCTACTAACTGATACGCATCCCCATCCCTTAGGTTAGTCCCTCAATGCCACAGTTCTCCATCCTCGCACTCTATTCTTGTTAACCATGTGCCTCAAACTTTAAAGCCCAGTCCCAATATCACCTCTTCCTAAAAACACCAAATGACAGGTCACTCTTTCTAGCTCCCATTTTAATCCTTCTCCTTGGTCATGCACCAGGCCTAGGAATTGGATAGAAGTAATCTGGATGTGATGTCACTAATTAAAAGCCTATACCAGAGCAGGACCTTATAAACCAGAGAAGAAAGACACACAAATGCTACCTTAATATAAGAAGCAAACTCATTCCTGAAAAGAAAATAAAACTAAAGAAAACATTGAAATTCTTTTTAACTAAAACATTTTAATACAGTGTATTTTGACCATGTTTACCCGCTCCCAGATATCCTTCCTACCCACACAACTTTAATTTTGTGTCTTCTCTGTGTGTCTTTCAAAAACAAAAAACCAAGAAGCAAAAAAAACAAACAAAAAAAGAAGTAAAAAATAAAAACCAAAATAGACAAGTAAAAGAACAATAATACACAAAAAATGCCAAAAACAAAGCAAAATGAAACAAAAAAGGTCCAAAGAAAAAAAATGTCATTGGGTTTGCTTTGTGTTAGCCAACGACTCCTGGGTATGGAGCCTGCCCTGAAGTGAGGTTAATCTACCCAGAGAAACTCCCCTGGAGAAAACTCCTGTTCCTTTTTCTGGTGAACAGCGATTACAGAGAGCTTCTTGGTTAGGAGAGGGTTTGTCCACCCCACCCTCTCAGCTCTGGGACCCCGTGTCAGCCATTACTGGTTTTCAACTTGAATACATCTGGAATTAACTAAAGCCCAAGCATCTGGGTACACTCGTGAGGGATTTTTCTTAATGAAATCATTTGAAGTGAGAAGACCCACTTTCAATCTGGATCTTTCGAGGTGAGAATTCCACCTCTAATCTGGGCCACACCTTCTGGTAGCAGCCATGTAAAGGACTTGGAAGAAGGAAGCTTTTTCTCGTTGCCTAATGCTCGCTTTCTCATTAGCAAGTCCTTACCCCACTTCTTTGGGATTCTGACATCTACTAAAGACCAACTGAGCACCCAGCCTCATGGACTGAACAGCTGGTGGATTTTGACCTTCCATTGACAGATAGCCATTGTTGGAATAGCTGGGCCTCAGCCTGTAATCCATTATTCCATCCTAATAAATCCTCATACATATAATATAGGTATTATAGGTATATAGTGTATTATATATATATATATATTAGATGATAGAGAGATTCATTCTATAAATTCTGGTCTTCTAGAGCAGTGGTTCTTGACCTGTGGGTTGCAGCCCCTTTGGGGGGGGTCACACATATTTATATTACAATTCATAACAGTAGCAAAATTATAATTATGAAGTATCAACAAAATAAATTTATGGTTGGGGGCTACCACAGAATGGGAAATTGTATTAAAGCATTGCAGCACCAGGAAGGTTGCGAGCCACAGCTCCAGAGAACCCTGACTATTATAGCCCCATCTGATTTGAACCTGTGCAGGCCCTGTGCATGCTGCCACAGTACCTGTGATTTATTATGTGCGTCCATCCTGTTGTATCTTGAAGACGCTATTTCTTGGAGTCATCCATCACCTCTGCCTCTTATAATCTTTCCACCTCCTCTTCCACATAGATCCACATAGATTCTAAGGGAAAATTTTAAAGATCTTAATTATTGTTCAAACACTGGTAACTATTATGCTTAATACAAACAATGCTTAATTTAAGTGTGGAAGAAAAAAAATCAACTCTCTGATAAAGAGCATGGATCAGGGAGTGTTGTCAAAAGCTTGGGTGACCCCAAAGCAGCCTCACTCGAAAGTCTTCACCCAAGGTAAATAGTGATTGCCCCATAATCACATAAATAGATAGATGGGACTCCCTTAAATTAACTTTCCCCAACCTAATTAGCCCTTCTAGAGACCAAGTACAATTGGATACATAGATAGATGTTGAATGCAAATTGCTTGAAGGAATGGATGGAATCTCAGGTGCAATATTTCCTACCTCCTGCTCTCCTAAGAGAATGTCAACATTCCACAGGCCTGTGATAAACTCTTGCAAGCAAGGACACCTGATTCAATGAAGATGGTGGCTGTTTTGCTCAGAAGTCTGGATTCTACAATGTTCTGAGATGATAGACGATAAATAGATAGATAGATAGATAGACAGACAGAGAGATAGAGAGGTATGATAGAGAGATAGATAAAGGATAGACAGAGAGATGATAGATAGATAGATAGATAGATAGATAGATAGATAGATAGATATGATATGATATGGAGACAGATAAAGGATAGAGATATAGATAGATGATAGATGATGATGATAGATAATAAATAATAGAGATGATAGAAGATAGATAGATAGATAGGTAGATAGATAGATAGATGACAGATGATACATAGATAATAGATTGATAAAGATAGATGATAGACAGGCAAATAAATGATAGATTAAAAATATAGATAAATGATAACATAAAATTTAATTGAAATATTCTCTTAAAAAGTTGTGCCTGAAAGCAAACATGGTGGTTCATATCTGTAATTTCAGAGCTTAGAAAGTAGACTCAACTAGACTACATGTGACCCTGTCTTTAAAACAGGCTGTCATACAAGGGATGGGATAACAGTTGAGTTGTAATATGAATGAATTAATAAAAAATAAAACAGGCTGTCATTTATAGTATGCTGTATTTCAGTTTTAAAGAAAACTTCTGGTAACTTAATTAAAGAAAAACAGTCATATATGAATGGTGAATTCTATCAGTATGCTTTTAAGTTAATTATATGTAGTACTCTGTGGAAGATCACACTAACATATATAGTCAGTAAGATATATAGGGTTTATAGTTAATAACAGCCACAGGTCTTGTCTGCCCTGAATTTTCACCTCTATTCCTTTGTTGATGGCCCAGTCTGGAAGGCAGTCAAAGGAACTTTTTAAAACATTTTAAACAAACATTCTATAAAGACAACTCCAAAGTTAAAGGTAGCCCAACTGAGAGTCTAAACGCAGAAGAGGGGAGGGAGGAAAGAAACAATACAGTGCTGGTCACCCATGGTCGTCACTCCTGGTGCTCTTTATTAAGTTAGCCTTTTCACTGAGGGAGTCACCAGGGTTGCTCTTCCCCACATCTGTCAGCTTAAAGCCTCCCCAGCTCCTTCCCAGGGAGGCTGCATACACAGGAAGGATCAGTTCAACAAGAAAGGGATCCAAAGACTAAGGTTAAGCTTCAGGAGTGAGTGGTTAAGAGGACTTCTGTGTTCCATTGATATCTGAAAATCCTATGATGAAAAATCTAAGCAATAAGCGAATCTTTGAGACTCCATTCAGAGACTCTGTGTTAACAATAAAACAAGGGGAAACAAAGTAAAAGGTAGCAAAAAATAAAATAAAAGGGATATGATATAAAAATTTTAAAAATTAATAAATAAGTAACTTTTACATCTGGCACTCCATGTTAGGGACCAAATTTTTTTTTTTAACAAAATCTCAATTGTTTGATTTTACCAATAAAGATTGGGGAACCAGATGCTGGAATGAAAATCTGCTAGCTCATAGAGGCATTAAAAGCACACAACTAAGCTTTCTCCTCAGCCAACATCCCATAAGGAATCCCCCCTCTTCCAAGCCATCTCAAACAACTTCATTCAAACTGAGTATCCTTCCCTTCTACTTTCTGTGCATCTCTCTATCCATCCTCCTGACTTTCTCTTCCTCTCTATGTTTTTTCTTAATAATCCTATGTTCACTTCCTGTCAAATGGTTGTTTGCTCTGCCTCTTGGCCTATGGTTAACTTTATTTAATCCTGTTTACAATATTCAAGTAAAAGGCTCCTAGATTAAAGGCGCGTGATTAAACTGAACCACAGCACAGCTACAAACAGGTTTTTCCACCAAATCTTCTCAGACTAGAGCTATGAATGGTTGCAAGCCACCATGTAGGTTCTGGAATTCAAACCTATGTCCTCTGGAAGAGCAACCAGAGCTATTAACCACCTAGCCATGTCTTTGGCCTCTTGGCTCACAGTTTAAGAAGTTTCAATGAATTGCCCTCTATCCCCAGTGCTCTGAGTCTACAATGACAAACATATCATGACATAAGCACATAGCACAGCAAGCATGACCAGGTGCAGAGGAGAAAAAGGAAGGGGCTGGCTTTCCATTTGTGTAACCTCAGTGTCAACCTTCCCAAAGTTCCATAGCATTAGGACTAAGCACATAATACATAGCATTTTGGTGGACATTTCAAACTCAAACTATAATAGATACATGCATCTTGAAAACCTAACATCTTCAGGCCATGCATAAATACAATAATACTAGAAAAGGAGATCATTGCCTTAGGGACAGATCACTATGCCCCTCCTTGATAGCGACACCTTGTTGTGGTAGAAATGAGAATGTCCCTCACAGGCCCATGTATGTGACCACTTAGTCCTCAGTTGGAGGTGCTGTGGGGGGGGGGTAGAGCCTTTAGGATGTTGAGTGTGGAAGAAGCAAGCCCTGGGGATGCCTTGCTCTTTCTCCTTTCTCCCTTCCCACCACCACTTCCTCCTCCTCCTTTTCTTCTTCTTCTTCTTCTTCTTCTTCTTCTTCTTCTTCTTCTTCTT